>VMDR010006330.1:0-46085 GCA_007922815.1 Macrotus californicus
ATTACTTTTTGCATAATTCAAAGTTTTTCTGTTTAGAATTAAAATAGCAGATTGGTTTATCTGCAGTGAGAGTCTTTTATCTAATAAGAATATAGCTAGCTTTTCTTAGTAATACCTTGAACAGTGATTGTGTTATCTCTTGGAATATTACATTTTAACCATTTGTACCATGTGAGAAAATAAGCATCTCATTCACACAATATTGTGATCCTCTTTCTGTCTAAATTTATTGATAAATTGATTAAAATACAGCACAGAGAGAAAGAGAGAGAGAGAGAATAATAGGTCAAGAAAGGGTTTTGACAGGTTATCTTTTTCTTCAGGCAGGATTGTATCTATGGGATTCCAAACAGATAAATATCTATCCTAGGGATGGAAATGGCTTCCCTCCCCCTAAGGGAGCCCTAAATGTATTTCAGTCAGTTCATTTGCATGAGTCATTTACATTGATTTTCATGAACCATTACTAAGTCTCTATTCTTCATAACCCTTGACTTAACAAGATCTCTCTCCCCCCGCCCATTTATTATTCATTCAATTTATATTGAATGTCTACTCTGGGAATAGTCCTGTGCAAGGCATTATGAGAATGTCTAAGAACCAATCTGAAGAGTCTTACCCCAAAGAACTTACAATGTACTGGGGATGACAGAATTTGGACCTTAAGGAAAAGTTAAATGACTATAAAAGAGATGTTTCTAAAACATCATCCAATGAAGTGCAAATAAAAGACGATAATAGATATGTGTGCGTAGTGGTGATGGCAAAACGAGCATCTGCTGAGTATTTTCTCTATGTCAGCTCCTTGTGTACGTTATCTCTGTTAATACCCAACAAACTTTTGAAAGAGAGATTTTTTATTCCTATTTAGGTAATTACAGAACATTACACTCAGTATTCCAATGGATCCAGTTTATCTGAGCCTAAAATTTATGCCAATTTCATTGGGACACACTGTCTTTGATGTACAATCATGGAAGGGTGTTCTCCCTGCAGATTTAAAGTGTTTCTGGAAGATGTACTTATTGTTAGATTCATTAATCAAATGTCTGCTATGTGCTGGGCATTTGCTAAATCTATTCTTCCATCTTAAAAATGAAGAAACCGAGGCACAGACAGGTTAAGAAACTTACCCAAAGGAACATATTGAGTAAGTGGTAGAGCCATGATATCAACCCAAGTGATCTGATTCCCAACACAATGCTATCTCCTCAGCATCGTGCTGGGCTTTGGGGCTCTCATGGTGAGTGGGAGAGGAAGTCTTTGCAGCCCTTTCAGAATAATGTGGAGAAGACAGACTTAACAAGTTATGTACACCATGAAGTGTGCTAACTATTTTGATGGGGGAAGTAGAAGGTTGTGGGGATACTGAAAATGTTTCTAACCTAGACAAGAAATCAACAAGGAATCCTTCCCCAAGGAAACCAACATTAAGCTGAAACTTGAGGGATGAGTAGAAGATAGTCAGGCGAAAAGGGCAGGAACACACACAATTAGGCGGCAGAATCAGAGCTCCTAAACTTAAAACAGTGATTGGCTCAGAAATAAGCCGCTTGTGTTTATTAACCTCTTCCCCCAGAAACCACTTGGTTCACTCCCTCACTGTATGCAGATGGACTGAGGTCCTTCCTAACCACTTATTTAAAGTTTTACCTGCCCCCTGACTTCCTTACATGGCATTCATTTTTCTCCATGGCATCTGCTGTCCTTACTACATGTTTTATTTATTCACTGCTTTTTATCATCTGTTTTCTCCTGCTAGAATATACACTTCATGTGGGCGAGGGTGTTTTTTTTTTTCTTTTAACTTGGTTTTTGTCCATTGCTATGTCTCAAGAAACTAGAACAGTGCTTATAACATAGCGAGATCTCAATAAATATTTGCTGAATGAATATGAAGACAACACATGTTCTTGAGTTCACGGCCACTCTGTCATGGATCAGAGACACTTTCACTCAGGCACCCTCACTGGAGACATCCTGATGCCCTTAATAAGTCATGCTCTGTTCCAGATACTCCGGGAGCCACCAGGCCATGTGGTGGGCAGGCACCTTTCATCAGTGTGCTTTTTATCTCCTTAAAATGTACAAATCACACATAGAATTTTCTTCTATTTTGTGTGGAGAAGAGTATCTTAATGTTTATTTCCACCCATCACTTGCACATACTCCTTTCCATTTTCTTTTTATTTACTTATTTATTTTTAAATTAAGTATATTGGAAGTGCCATTGATTAATAAAATTATATAGATTTCAGGTGTACAATTCCATAATACATCATCTGTATATTGTATTGTATGTTTACCACTCCAAGTTCTTTCCATTTTCTTCTCTGAGCAAACTCGTTTCTTAGATCTCTTCACCTAGTCAGTCTCCTGAAGCTCTTCCCTGGGACACATTCCTGTGTCATGATGTTTATTACACCAAAATTAACAATGCCCTTTCTTATTTTTACTTAACTAGTAAGACCTTTGGCTATTGGTTGACTAAATATCTTTAAGCCTCAAAGTGTACTATCAAAAATATTTGGCATAGCTGAGCTACCAAATATATCCTGTTCTAAGTTTATAGCTTTTTTAATTTTCTCAGATAGTCTAGTTTACTCTGCAAACATGAACTGACAGTTGGTACTTGGCTTGTCCTTTTACATCCAGGTAGACTGATTGAAGCACAGAACCCAAGGCCCGTGTGCAGAGAGCTCACGATGGCAAAGGCGTCTGAAGATCTGAGAGAGAGGCAGAACAGAGAGGGAGACAGAGAGGCAGAGAGAGCGAGGCAGAGAGAGACTGAAGGTAATAGGTATATTAGTTAGTAGCCTGACCAGGAAACTGTAGAACCTATGTATTCTTGCATGGAGGTGTCAAAGAGACTCGCAATTTTTTTTGCTCTGTTGATATATTACTAATGTGAAAAGATCTTGGTTATGGTTACTGGATGACTTTTGGAGATAGTTCATAGAATCACTGGTTAACCAGGTCAACTCCATTCATATTATATTGTTAGGATCATTGTGCCAGAAAAGAAGTAGTATACTAGAAATCAAAACTGCAAAGAAAACTGAAGTAACATTCAGTGTCTGACTGCCTGATGTGAAACTTCTGTGTCCTGGTAGCCATACCTAGAATAAGCTGAGAAGGCCAAGGTCAAAATAGCAAACTGTTCTTTGCGACTACTTTCCTGTTAATCTCATTCCAGCCCTTGGATACAAAACAAACTTGATTTAGAATTTTCCCAGCTGCAGAGACATCAACTCAAGGCTCCTTTTCTGTGGTTTGTTTCTTGTTTCTCTGATATTAATTTAGGAAAAAAAAAACAGATCTATTTATGTCTCTTAACCAACCAATTAGATGTTTTCTTTGGTATTTGAGCAGACAATTAACATGAATTCCTGAAAACCAAACATGTAATTCTGATCAAAATATAGAAGAGGGTTTCAGGTTTCATAACTGTTGAATTTGTGGGTAATAGTTTCCATGTGTTTCCTCTGATGAATCAACCTATAGTCATTTCATAGTTTCATTAAAAACATTTTTTTTCTTTTCACAGTTTTGTTTTTCTATTACATATGTGTTTCTCTTTATCCCACACAAAATCTTCTATTCCCCAAGAGAACTCTTGTATGGGAAAGAAGAGAAGACAAAGCAATGAACTGTCGAGCACAGAGTCAGTGGGGCCAAGTCCCAAGGCTTCACACGTGAATAACAAGGGTGGGGCACACGCACCGAGGGAGCAAACAGTAGCTGAGTCATACAGGGACTAGTGTTCCACACTGGGATCCGCAAAGTGTGGCAGACTGGCCGGAATTGTCTGCAGGTCTACTCCAAGGTCATGGGGTGCGTGAACCACTCCCTCCAGTTACACAGTAATATGACCTTCAGCAACTCAGCTTTTAAGACTCTTCCTTTTGACTCCTGTGTCTCACTGCCCAGTAAAGATCATGTCATGAACTATTTGTGGTTCAGAAAGAGACATGTAAAAGGTCTGAAATAGTGCAAGGTAGCTTCTAGAGTTAGTTAATTCAAATCTATGAATGGAACACTCGTTATGCACCAGTCATGGTTTTTTTCTAGGAATTGGTGATAGGCTTATGGGTCCCTGCTCCATGAAGCTTACATTCTAGTTGTGGGTAAAGATATTCGTCAGTTAAAACAATAACAAATATGATGATTTCCAATGTTAGTATTTTAGCAAGGAAATAGACCTGGGAGTTACGATTGGAAGTGATGAAGGTGAGTTATGACTGGAAGTGATGAAGGTGAGGCGAAGTAGAACATTCCAGGCACAGGGAACAGAACATGCAAAACCACAGTGTCAGGCAGGGTGTCCTCCACCTGCTTTTCACCATCCTCAGATATTTTCTGGGAATCTCGGCAGAAGTTCCAACATCACCAGGAAGCAGGGGACTTTAGTCAGTTGGTGTTTTAAATCTAGAAAAATACAAGGCCCCTAGGCAGCATGGCCTGAACCTGAAGACAAAGAGGCTCATTAAACATCATGGTAACTCACCTTGTGTCCCCCTTTGGCAGTTTTGCTATCTTGTTTCTTCTCTCAGCCTCTATTTGCTTTTAGAAAAATCTCACCCTTAGGGGAAGCTATAAGCACAGTCACCAGGGAAATGCTGAATAAAGTGTTTGAGAAACTTCTGTAAATAACTGCAAGAAATGATGCCATAATCACACTGGGTTTAGATAAAAATGTTACACTATGGGATGATGAGTTTTAGTACAGTAAGCCAGTGATTCTCAGTGGGGATGACCCACTACCCCTGGCCCCAAAGACAACATTTGACAATGTCTGGAGGCAATTTTGATTGTTACAATTTGGCCAGCGGGGGACTGGTGAGTGAGTAGAGATCAGAGATTCCTCTAGACATTTGACAATGCACAGGACAGTCTCCCACAACAATTAGCGAATTCTGCATTAAATGCTGAATTCAGCATTTAATGAAACTAATCCTCCACAGCAGTGTCCAATGCTGTCAGGGTACAGAGTAGATTAAAAATTTCTGAACATTGCTAATCTGCTAGACTTGTTCTTGAAGTTCAAAGCCCAGCTCTACATCGTACTGGATATGTGACTAAATGTGTGTGTAACATCTTGGGTGAATTAGTTAACATTCTATATCTCTATGTCCTTATCTGTAAAATGGGAGTGATACAAGTAAATCCTTACCTCATAAAGTTGTTCTGAGGAAAAAATGAACTGCTACATTTTATTAACAGGCTCTGACATACAATGATTGCTCAATAAAAGTTAATTTTTTTTCTTGCCACAGTGGCCTGGTTTCTGGCAGTGTGATTGGCGAATAGCAGAGGAGTAAGCTGGAGATCACTTACATCAGCATTCCCTGCCCTACAAATTCAATTCCGCCCCTTCATTGATTAGCTGCTCCATGCCAGGCATTCTGCTGGGGATATGGAGATGGGTGACAAATGTGGAGTGGACAGACATGGTGGAAGTTTGCTCCTTGGGCGCAGCAACGTGGTGACCCTAGAGAAAACCAGTACACATATTTATCCTTCACATGAAAATAGAGGTGATGCTTTAAAGCCTCACTAAAGTATCTTGGCTATTTGAAAAGTGTATGTGTTATTGTACCTCTGTCCACCGTAGCTGACCCTTACGCACTATTCAAACTGAAATTGAATTATCTTTGGCATCTGCTAGGAGGGTTATTAGACAGCTTCTGGGGATAAATCTTGAAGTGACTATGTTAGTTCGGTTTCTCCAGAGAAAACAGAACTGATAAGATATATATATATATAGAAAGAGATTTACTTTAAGGAATTGGCTTATGTGTTTATGGAGGAGGGTACCAAGTCTAAAATCTTCAGGGTAGGCTGGTAGGATGCAGACCCCGTAATAGCTGATATCTCAGATCAAGTCCCAAGGACGTCCATGGGCAGAATTCCCTTGTGTTTGGAGAAGGTCTATCTTTCATCCTCTCCAGGCCTTCAACTGGTTGGATGACGCCTACCAACATTATGAAGGGCAATCTGCTTTACTTAAAATCCACCACATAAATGTTCACCTCCTACAAACACACCCTCACAGAAATGTCCAGAATAATGTTTGATAACATATCTGGGCACCTTGGTCTAGCCATGTTGACATACAATTAATCACTACAGTGATTAAGAAAGCAGGGCCCATGACTGGTCAAGGAATACTACTTGAACCTGGCTGAGTTCAGAAGTAGTGGCTATCTCGAAACTCTCCTTGTCAGAGGTATGCTTTGAGTGAGTAGCCAAGTAGTGAAGTTTGCCTTTCAAATGCATGTGTTACTTGGCAGAGGAAACCTTCATCACAAAGAGCAGCAGCTTCTTTCTAGAATAGCTGAGTGGCTCTTGTTTTCTTACTGATGGACCAAGAGCCTAGCCTTTTATTGGAATCATCCATGGCATTTTTGTCATGGATAGAAAGGAACAAATCTTTGTGTTTAAATGTTTTCTCAGATTTCTGCCATCTTTTCAAAGCTTATTGACATGGATAAGTCGAAGCCCTGCCGTCCTATTCAAACCCCTTGCTTGCTTAGAGTTATGATTTCAGAGGCTCAACTCTTACAGGAAAATTCTCTGAGGAAATGGAGCAGAGACATGAAAAATAGTCATTTGTTCATAATCAAATTCATGCCTCTTTAATAAATTTTATACAAGAATCTGCCAAATCTACTTGCAGCTTCCTGTTCCTCCTGCAACCTGGACACAAAAGCATTTTATTCAACCACCCCTGCTAGTGACTGACTCCCTGCCAGGGACTCCCAGCATGCACTGCCATCTGGTCACCTCTTGTCTGCTTGAACCCACCTTCCTTCCTAAATTCATGCTACAATGTATCTTCCAAATACCAGCCCTTTGGCTGTTCCTTGAGGCGGTAGCTAATTCCAACCTGATTCCAAGTGTCAGGATCCACTCATTATTTAAGATTCTTCCAGAAACAAAATAAGGAAACCAAACCTGTCCAAATGTATGACCAAAGTCAGCTGCTTAAAAAAAGTGCCGCAGCCCTGGCTGGGTGGCTCAGTTGGTGGGAGCATTGTCTTGTGCACCAAAAAGTTGCAGGTTCGATTCCTGGTCAGGGCACGTATCTAGGTTGCAGGTTCAAATCCCAGTCAGGGCACAGAGGGGAAGCAACTAATCATCTCTTCTCTCTCTTTTTCTCTCTCTAAAATCAATAAAAACATATCCTCAGGTGAGGATTAAAAAAATAAAGAACAGTGCTGCAAGTGTGTATCCCAAACCGAATATTTGAATTATATTAGATTATTTGATATCAAATTTGAACAGAAGGACCCTTTATAGGAAAATCCTCATTCTGCTCTCACCTTCTTCAACTGCGTTGGATGATCCAGGCACAAAAGTTCTCATCGCAAGCTCTTTGGGGAGAAAAGTTTCTAAGTCAATTGTTATTTGTTTTTCTTTGTATTTGGCCCTTGGGTAAAATAAGCCCCTTATTGTTATGTTGGAAGCTTCTTATGAATACCTTTTTGGGAATTGGAAAAGATAGAATTAAAGGAGGAGAGGAAAAAGGCTGAGGGGAAACCCAACTTTCCTCAAATATTCCTTCTCCCTCCTTTGGGGATGCTGCGCAGGTAAAGCAGCGAGAAGAAAGGTGTTTCTTTGTAGGAGGTGAACATGAGCAAACCTAAGTGTATTCATTTGCTAGGGACGCCATAAGGGAGCACGGCAGAATGGTTGGCTTAAACAGATATAGAGGCAAGGTGTCCAAGATGAAGGCATTAGCTGGGTTGGTTCCTTGTGAGAACGGTGAGGAGAGTATTCCATTCTGGTTTCCCAGTTTCTGAGGATTTGTTGGCAATCCTTGGCATTCTTTGGCTTGTGGATGCATCACCCTGATTTCTGCCTTCATGTTTACATGGCCTTGGCCATCCCCCTGTGGGCATGTCTGCCTCTGTGTCCAAATTTCCCCCGTTTCATAAGGACATAGTCATATTGGGTTAGGACCTATCCTAATGACCTCATTTTAACTTGATTATCTGCCAAGATTCTATTTCCAAATAATGTCACACTCACAGACACTGGGGATTTAGACTTCAACACAAACTGCAGGGGAAACAATTCAGCTCAGAGACCTAGGATTGGCTGGAGCAAGTAAAACCTACTGTCTTTTTCTGTATCGTACTTGAACATGGAGTTTTCAGGATGATTATTTGTATAGATTGCAGTATGAATGTTTTTTGTTGCTTTGCATTACCATCAAACTGCCAATGTACATAGACTGCTGTCTTCATCGTATTGTTTTCTTAAATAAATATTTTTATTATCTTTTTTTCCAAGAGTATGACTACATATAGTTTTGGAGAAGATTAACAAAATGAAACTTCTCATTTCAAGCATGATAAATTGATCCACACCCTACAGTACCTAAGAGTCTAGGAAATAAGAATTGCTTTTGGGTCTTCAGTAGCTATTTTTTTTGCAGGATCTTTTCACTCAAGGTGTCTCAGCCCTCTTCCACACACACACATCTGCATAATCCTAAAACACACACATGCACACGCATGCAGCTAGATAGATACTCACACAAAAATGTAGTTTCTCAAATGAAGTCTACTTAAACAAGGTATTGATTTTAATTTCTCTTGTACGGTAGTCCTCCCTTTATGTTCCTTTTGTTTCTTCTTCTTTTTTTTTTAAGCTACTTTCTACTGTCAAATGAGTGTCTATGAGATGCCCTGCCAGCTGTTATGTCTGCAGCAGAACAAAAAGATAAACAGCTACTGGTTTCCGCCAGGGAAAACCTGCTTTATCTCAAGGAGCTGAACTGCCAGGTGGAGTTGAGTAAACTCAGGAGTTGCAATACAGTTGAGGCACAAAGTTCACCACCAACGTAAAACAGCCGGTCCAGTTCTGCTTTTTAATGGGCTCTCAGCTAACGAAACTGAGTAACATAAACAAGGGTGAAGCAATTGCTTCAGCAGAAAAAGTGCTCGGTTTCATGGCAACTAATGAGGACACTGCTATTTTAGTGTCTTTATGAACAGAATACAAATTTGTTTACTTTCTCCCAAAGTTTACTGGTAAAACAAGGCTGAGAAGAAAAAAACTTTGCAAAAATGATAAGAGAGAAACTGTTTATTGCCTGTTAGGTCAACTGATACATGGGCTTACAGAATTAGACTTTTTTCAGAACAATCAATTCAACCTTCTTGCCTTTTTAGGTAAGGACCCCCAAATTTGGGTAAATTAAATAGCCTGAATCTATATGGTTTAATGCAAAGATATAGGACTTTGGGTTCAAGTCTCTAACTTTGTAAAATGGAGCTATTACTATTTTGGTTACAGGTTGTTTTGGGGGGTTAAATGAGAGAGCCCTGTTTGAGTTTCTGTGTATCACCTTGTGAGCTATCTTCCCTCTTTTGACCAGGATCACTGCTAGTTAGTCCCAGAGAAGGGACTAGACAGCACTCCTCAGCTCTGTGTCTTTCACCTCTGTCCATGTAATTTCAGCATTTGGAGGAAGGGCCTCCGAAATCCCCTCACAAATGAACCCTGTGGTTAAACTAAAAACCTCTTTTCAGATACTTGTTTCGGAAGGCCCTACCAACTTTTACCAGAGCTGCTAATAATTAACCAAAGGGAGTGACTGGATGGAAACTTTTCCAGGCCTCTCCAGAAAGCAGCTTGTCAAACATGGTGTGAGAGGCAGCCAAAGTCGGGACCAGGAGGGCGAGCCAGGGGCCTGCAAAAACACACGTGTGCGATTGAATGTCTTGGCTCGTGGACAGAGTTGTGAAATGCCAGAGCACTTTCTTCATTGTGTATTTATACATTCAAAATCTCACGTAGGATCTGAACTCGGAGCAGTGGACCTGTGACCTGGGTTTTCTCAGCCGTATTTACTTAACCAATACATTCATTAGCATAAAGCACTTTGTTGTTGATGCGTTGATGCTTGACATCTTTTCATGAAGACTGGAGATTAAAGAGTGCTTATGTTAGACATGAAAATAGAAGAGAAAACTAGCAACCTCTAACTTCTCTCTAAAACACCAGTGGAGAAATGATTCGCTAAGTGCCAGTGGTGGGCTGCTGAGTGAAGGCTACATCTGTGGCCTGGTCACTTTCACTATTGAGTTCCACTCATCAGTTTGGATCGGGTAGAATTGATAGGTCACTCAAGGCTGTCCCTTTCTTAGGAGGGGTGAGCATCCTGCCCCATAACGTTGTCAAAGTAAGTCCAGATACTTTTTCCCAGCCCATTTTAGAACAAGGGGTCAAAATGCACTAGGACAACATGAGTTGTTAGCCACCCCGAGCTATCAAACACCCAGAAGCTGTCATGGCCACCAACAAATCCTGCAGATGTAGAATAGCATAGTGTAGAAGTTGTTCCGTGGGTCCTTGGTGAACAAATGAATGACACAGGAAGCTAAGTATGAACACAGATACCCTTGATTTAGATGACTCTCACCAACCTTGGCTTGTTGGGCAGATACAGGTTTGTTTGTGGCACCTCGTGAAATTCCATGTTTCAGGTCCAGGCAAACAAAACAAACCAAGACCACTAAAGAAGCAAATGAAATGATTGGTTTCATTTCAATTTTTCAAATGTTCTGCTCTGAAGTTATGAAGGAATAAGTTGGATTGTTCTCTTGTTGAAAATAGAGAGAGTAAT
The DNA here is from genome assembly GCA_007922815.1 of Macrotus californicus. NCBI lineage: Eukaryota > Metazoa > Chordata > Mammalia > Chiroptera > Phyllostomidae > Macrotus > Macrotus californicus. Next base: position 10,640 of record VMDR010006330.1, read on the forward strand.
ATCACCATGGTGGGGTTGTTGCAAAGACTATTGAGTCAACACATGTTTAGGACAGTGCCTGTCAATAGCAAGAGCTCAATAAATAAGTAGATTATTATTATTACCTTCTGAACTTATTTATTTATATATATTAATTATTTTTATTATGATTTATTTAAAAAATGTTTTCTGATTACAGTTTACATTCAGCATTATTTTGTATTAGTTTCAGGTGTACAGCATGGTGGTTAAATAATCATATACTTTAGAAAGGGTTCCCCTGATATTTTCAGCATCTACCTGACACCACAGACAGTTACTACAATATTATTGACTGTATTTCCTATGCTGTACTTTACATCTCTGTAACTATTTTGTAACTACCAATCCTGAGCTTGCTTTTGACATAGAGTTTCATTCTGTTGTAATTTTTTTGCATACTAAAGCATATGTATAATTTTGCATAAATATATATATGTTATCTCATATACATATTTACCTGTTATTTAGAGGAATCTTTTCTTGGTAATATTTAGCTTCAATTTTCCTTTATTTTCTCTTTGGACCCCTTCTGCACCCCTCCCTGCCATGCAACTGCAAGTAGTGACCTGATATGCACTTCTACATTTCCTCTCTGCTCCTGTAATTATATGTACACATCTACACTGCACATTTGTATGGGGGAGGTTTGCTTATTTTCCATTTTATGAAGCTTAAATGGTGCACATTTTTTATGTCTTATTTTTTTTAAATCTGAAGTGCAACTGTATAGAAATTCCTCAAAAGCAGCTATTCAGCTGTAACTCATTCTTTGGAGTGGCTGCGTAGTAATCCCTGGTGTGCATGAGCTGTAATCTATTTAGCCGTCCTCATGGATCAGCATTGGCTTTGATCCCTGTGCCCATCTCCATTTCTTGTCACTATAAAAATTCTAACGTTAAGAGTCCTTTCACAAAGGCCTTTGTATACTGGTGCTCTGAGAGGTGTCAAGGAGAGAAATTGCAGTGTTGAATGGCACATGTATGTTTAATTTTTTATATGTATGCTACTAAATGGCTTGCCACAGTTTTAACACTTAAATTTTTCTCAACGATGTATGAGCACCGATTTCTCCAAATATTTATCACCAATAGAGTTTATGGGGTATTTCCATTTTTGCCAGTCTGCTGGGTATAAAAAAGATACGCCATTGTTATTTTAATTTGCATTTTCCTGACTGCAGTTTAATGTGACCATATTTATGTTTGCTTGTTGGTCATTTGGACTTGCTCTTCTGTGAATATTCTATTCTAATTATTTAGTCATCCTTTCATGAGTTTGTTTTGGTTGATTTGTACAAACAAAACAAAACAAAAAATGTTGTCATCTATGGTACAAATATTTCTGAACCTATCATTTGTCTATTGACCTTGTTATGATATGTTTCTTTTGCCAAAAAGGGTTTTAAATTCTCTGTTATATAATTAAGTATATTTACTTTTACTTTATAGATTCTGCATTTGGTCAAGAAGGTCTCCTTCTACCTGCAGATTATACGTATAAAACATATAATATGCTAGATTTTCTTGAAAATATCATATTTTTTTATAGTTGTCTTCAATCTAAAAACATTTTTTTTGCAGATGGCATATGATTAAAATTAATTTTTAAAAAATATAGTTGAATGACTGTCATAAACAGTTAATGCATATATGAATATGTATGCACATTTATATTCATACATGTATGTGCCTATCTCTCTATATGCCTGTATATGTATGTATGTCCACATGCATGCATATATTTATACATACATGATGGGTATGAATGCTATGTGTGTGTGTATAATGTGTTTATCTCAATATATGTATGGATATATATCCACACATAGTTAGATATATATCCCCACATATATGTAAATGTGTATGTATATTCACATACATGTATATGTATATATATAATGATTGATTTTCTTTATAATTTTACTGACTTCTATTACTACCTGTAGGCCCCATCAACCATTTGATTCAGGAACCAATGAGAAATTTGAGTTAGTTGTGGAAGAGAGAAAAACTATGTTCAAGTCTCCATTGATCCCACGCTCTCCCTTTCAAATATTCTGATCCTGTGACACTGCAACACCTAATCTTCGCAAAATGAACCACAATCTTTTCTCATGGATGTTTCTCTTGTACCACTTTTTTTCTGTCAGCCATTAGAGAAGTTTCTTCATGTCCAGTTCGAGTCTAATGGTTCCACTTATCTGCCCACTTACTCTTTCTGTAGGAAGTAGCTAGAAAAGCAGAAGGCTATGAGAAAGAGTTAATATATCCTTTTTTTTTTCTTTCACTCAGATATTCTGGTTTGGCATCTTGGTACCTGAGACCCAGCTTTACTTATAGTTACATTAAAATGTAAATATCAGTTTTGAAGATTTGCTATCAACAATTATGCCAGGAAAATTATAGAGCATTTCAGGAAAGCACAATTAGATGTACTTAGAACCATTTTCTAATAATCCACTTTCATTTTAAGTTGAATTCTATTTAAAGTCACGGGGAAAAAAAGCAAGACATAACAATTTAGTTATTTAATTTAAAATATGGCATGCAATCATGATTTTCCTTTCTCTTAGGGCAGCACATCTCATATGTGCAAGTGACTGAAGGACAATGATTTTCTATGGGTTTTCCCTTTGATGACCTTTACAAAAATTCCCACAGAAAGGTCTAACTCAGGTCATACCTCCTCTCCCTCACTGCTCTACAATAAGTATTGGAGAAGTGTCGTTTCTACAAATCAAGTCCTGACTCACTGCCAAAACCTTAAGGAACAGAATTCTATATACAGATTGAATAACCTAAGACAACATTATAGTTCCTAGGACTTTTTTTTTATCTCATTCTTTGTGAAATTTTATTATATAAAGCATATCCTTTACCCCATTTTTTTGGTATTTAAGTTTCCTTACTTAAGTACCAAATCTATTGCTGTAGACATTTGCTCTTGCTCATCACAGAAACTTAAAAGAATCATAGACTCTTAGAAGTGTAAGGGGCCTTATAAATCAGCCAACATTAGAAATCAGCTACTTTAAACTCTTGCTAAATATTCCTTTTTTTTTTTTTTAAAGCTTCCAGTTGACTTAAGGGAAGGCAAGATTCTGTGAATAGCTCAACTCTGTTGCATGTCCTGTGTCTGTCTTCCTCTGAACATTGTTTAAATGGATTTGCCAAGAGGACATTCCAGGGGTGGGGCTTTGTGCTCCTACAGGAGTGAGACTCCACTTGCGCCCTACATTCTGGAGGGAGGTGATTTCAGCAGGGGATTTTTGCTCCACGGAGGGCGAGTATGTGAGTGCATTTCTTTTTTATTTTTCCTACTGACACAGCTGGTAGTTCCCCACTGACTGGTGTTCGTTTTGAAGTCACGTGGCCGAGGGGGTTTCTGCCAATGTTTACTCATTACGCATTCAAATATGACACCCTGACACCCATTCACAGGACAACTTCAGTGTTCTCTCATTCTGCTGCCAGAAATGGAAAGCTTATTCCCAGAGCGAAAGTTGCTTTGTTTGCAAATGCAGGAGGTTTCTTACTCAACAGGCATTTTTTAGAATTGCTGCTTTTCAAATATTCAATTCACTTATTTAATTTTTACATTGTTTAGGTTGACTGCTTGGCTGATAATGTCTGAAACATTTCTTAATCAGCACACTCCATTTATTAGAGAATAACTTCATGGTACGAGGAAGGGAGGCTCACAACTACTTTGTACGTTACTGCCCTAACATAAACGGAAACATTCTTACCTCTGTTTGGGGGCTTCTCTCTGGGGAAGAATAATGCGTCTCTGCCATATTGTGTGGACAAGGCCACATGACTTGCTTTGACCAATGAACTGAGAATGACAGTCACTTTCTATCATAGGTTTTAAGGACCAGTGTGGGGTCTGTCATTCTCGCTTTTACTCTGCCACATGACTGGCTACATTCCAGATAGAGGCTGCTCTGTTAGCTGGGTTCTGCTGTAAACACAAAGTCAATCAAAGCCACAGCTGACAAGGAACATGAGCAAGAAATCAAGCTTTATTATTGTGAGTTCCTGAGATCTGAAGGCTATTTGTTACTGCGATATAACCTGACTCGTCTTGACTGACCAATGCTGGTTGCATACCAGAAAGAGCAGAAAGAACCTAAGTTCAGATCCTGATTCTGCCATTAAATAGTGATGTGAACTTGGACATTTCTTTTTTTCTTTTTTTTCGGTTTTCACTTTATTTATTGAGGGCCATCGGGGGAGGGGATGTTCTTCCGGTCAGTGGAGGTGTTCAGTTTCTTCAGCCATTGTGGCTGGGCACATCGGGCATGTCCCCATCATCTTGGATGGGCACTGGGTAGCTGTAGGGTGTGACCTGGTTGATCATGGTGGCATACTTGGTGTAGGGGCTGAAGAGGGGCAGGCTTCCAGTGAGGCCCCCAGTGGTAAAAGACTCAACCAGCCCCGGCTCCATGGCCCAGGCATTCTTGAGGAAGGCAGCAAGCCTCCTGGCCATCTTGGCCTCAGCAGCCTGAACTTGGACACTTCAGAATTACCAGGGGCCTTAACAACTTGAACCTTAGTTTCCTCAGGAATGGCTACAGCAACCATCACCTTCTGGATCTCGCAGGATTGGTATGAGGTTAAAACAACATCATTTGTGCTACAGTACATGGAAAATGACCATGCCTTGTATAAATGTAAGACACTATTACAATCAGATTTTCCCACTTTAGTGAGTTGTATGCACTAATCTTCATGAGTGTTCAACTTTCTAATAAACGTTCTGAAGTGTATCATCCTTGTAAAGTTTTATAAGCAGTCAAACACAGACACTTACATATACTTGTCTTAGATTGACACTTCTGGCTATAGAGGACCATTCTTTTTTTGGCATCCAGCTTTGAGAAGGATACACATGGAGTAGAGCTGAGGCATGTGGGCACTTGCCCGGCCAGGCCAATCAGCTGGATTTTCTGAGGTATGAGTATCTCATGTTCTGGCCAACTGCTTTCCCTTTTTGAGAGAACATTATAAGTGATAATGAATACTATTATATCATTTATTTTACTAGGAAGAGTTATATAGTGGGAAGAACATTAGCTTTAGAATCATGTAGACCTGGCACAAAGTAGTCAGTCAGTAACCATTGAAAAGTGTAATCAGTTTACATGTCACCAACAATATCCAGCTTTGTGATCTTGTGCAAGATACTTAACTTCTCAGAGCTTCAGTGTGCCCACTTGCAACATACAAAATAATAATAATAATAATAATAATAATCTCTACTTAATAGGGATTTTTTTTGGGAGGGGAAAGAGGATTACTGAAGTGGTAGATGTACGAGGTCTTTCAGAGGGCTTAGTAAAAGTGAAAGTTTCGTTTATTAGCTATGTCATGTCCTGGAATGGGTGGCCGGCTTGTAAAAGAAAGAGTGGGCTTTTGAGCTTGTTTGCAAGGTTCCATTAATGAGGTCTCCAGATTTCTTCTGAAAAAATCAATAGCATTTTGATAAGACCACGCTTTCTTTGCCACAGAAGCAATACCATGAGTGCATCTGAAGAAAGCATTTAAAATGACTTGAACACACAAAAGCTTCAAGGGCTTTGCTTTAGAAAAGCTTTCCTGACAAAAGGAACCACACCGCCTTCCATTGCCTGGTTTCTAGATTGGTTTTCCATCTGCTCTCAAGGTATGGCCTTTATCTCTTGCCAGAAACTGCCTCTTTGATATACTTGCAGGTCCTTGAAAGGCCCTTCTGCAGGTGTTTCTTAGTATCGAGCTTTGGAACTTATATCCACAACAAGGTAGATGGCAAACTTTTAAATGATCTGCATGGACAAAGGGCAAAGGGAAGGAGCATTGACTGAATGTTTATTATAGACCCGCTGCTTTTCCAGGTATCTGCCATTCATTTAATTCTGGAAGCAGCCCTGTGAGATAAGTGGTGTTATTTATTCATCTGTTTTTTACAGTGGTGATTTTCAAATCATAATATTAAGGCACAACGAGGTTTATGAATTGGGCCAATATCGCATAACCAGTAAGTAGTATAGCTGGAAGTTGAATGCAAGTCTGTTCAACTCCCAAAACGTGCTCTTTCCTCACATTACCCTGCCTCACTATTTACGGACTATTCATCACCTCAGTGCGTGATGCAACAAAGACGGCTAGCAGCTGGGTGTGCTGTGGAGAGGGCCCTTGGAACCAGGGTACCTGGGTTCTCACGCTGATAGTGTCACTGACTAATGATGTGGCCTTCGGCATATTGCTTATGTCTCTGAGACTCAAGTTCTTTATCAGTAAAAGGAAAAAAAAGTCACCCTTTTCAGGTAATGTCAGTGAGACAACTAGAGACAATTCAAGTAGAATGAGTGCCTGGCCCAGAGGAGATGTGGAATCACTGAAAGCTACTGATGTTATTATTATTGTTATGCTCCATCAACAAATCCCTGGACGGGATGCTTAACTCCACAGAGCGGCACTCGATACGTGTTAAATTGGTGATATGGGTGTCATGCAGGTCTCACCGCAGGTGCCGGGGATATCTGTTCTCGCCTGAATAACCGGGACAAGACTGAAGCATAGACAGAGATTGCAAATTCCATGATGGTAGGAGTCAAGCCTGCTTTTCTTTTTCTTGATATTGTCCCTTTGGAACAGAGACAAATGGGGGGTTTGAGCATAAAGTAACTGCTCTATAAAAATGGGTTGAATGATTGAATGAATATTTGTCCTTAAAGGATGGATGGATTCTGAAGAGGCATAAAGGAGACTGGAGGGAATGTAAAAGGTGATTTAAAAAGATGTGATGGTCAGGACACTTAACAACATTTGCAGGACACAAAAAGTAGAATAATATGGCCAGCCAAGAGGTGTTGCTGGGTAAATACAATGGGAGGTCACAGACAATGGCAGTTTCTAATACGGCATGGCAGTCCGTAGTGGCGGATGCTCCTTCAATATGCAGGCAGAGAAGAGAACAATGGTTGTCCCTGTTGTAACAGTTATAGGGCTAACTCACCTGGTTATTGTGAGGATTAAATAAAATATTACATACAAAGAGCTTGGCACAGTGCCTGGCACATACTGGGTACTCAGTACATTAGTTGTTATTAATATTGAATTATTATTTATTGCTTCTTGACATTTTGGTGAGTGATGATAGCAGAAGTCACATTGTGGAGCTAGGAGCAACAGACCAGAGAGACTTGGATGCCAATATTTGCCCCTCCAGGGGACACATCAGTGACACTTCCTGTTACTGGATCTTGTAACATTGAAACGTCCCTCAAGGACCTGTGTAGAATAAATGCTTGTGCGATGGATATAATATTACTGGCCAGTTTTGTAAATAGATCTTGGGAACCTTTTCCCACGTCATCTCCTGAACCCCGTCACTTCCTCTCTCGCACCCAAATACATCTGCAGAAACAGGGGCAGTAGGGAGATCTGAGGGCTGGCCTGTATCCAAATGTGACTGCCTGGGTTACTTATAGCAACTATTTACAGGGGTGATTTAAAATTCTCCAATCAATCTGAGATGATGAGGCTGGACTAAAATTACTTTTGATTTTTTTCCTGCTTTCGGCAGCATGGGGTCTTGCAAGGAAGAATGGGAAACTGTAGACTAGGGTCTTCCAAGGAGGAAAGAGACTGTAGACTAAATAAAGAGCCATTTTAGAACAAATGTTCTCTGCATAGCTGAACACTGTGTTAGCGACTTTATGACCCATTATGTGAGTACTTAAATCACTAAAATACAAGGTGGAAAGTGATACACACAGCGCATAAGTGCTGTGGGAATTTGGAGATATTACTGCAGCTAATTCAGGAGAGGCTTTGTGGGAGAGAGAGAACAGGAGCTGTTGTTCTCTCCAACATTGGGTTTTGAAAGTTTAAAACAGGTAGAAAAATGGAAAGAATCATAAAATGAACACCAATATGCTCTACAGTGAGATTTAGTACATTTAGTAATATTCTAATATTTGCTTTCCCCCTATGTATAAAAATGTATGCATATATATGTGTACATATAATATGTATACATATGATGTATTTTTCAAAACCATTTGAGAATAAGTTGTAGACATCTTGGTACTTTATTCCTAAATATTCTTAAGTACAAGGACTTTCTCCTGCATAACCACACCATTATCACCAAAGAAAATGGTCATGACTGAGCTGGATATTGGAGGAAAGGCAGGGTTTTTTTTTTTTTTTTTGATGAGCAGTGACAACAGTTTTTAGAGGACACAGGGCAAATCCAAGTCCAGATGTATTGGTCTATTTTAATTCCGTCATTTGACAGGAAACTGCTCCCCGACCAGAAAGTTGAGTGATTTGCTAAAGGCCACAGAGGTAGTTTGAAAATGACTGGGACCAAAAGCCACATTTCCTGATTCCTTTTGCATTGCTCCCAGCATGCTCCTCTTCCTGGCCCAGCGCTAAATTTAGAACATAAGGCTCTTGACTTCTATATAGGCGCACCTTTAAATCAGTCTCAGTTACAAAAGCATTTCAGACGACATGTTTCTGTGGGGATTTCCAAGATGTCAATCTGAATCCTGCCAGTTCTCCCAGAAGATCAAGGTTTAAATAGGTGGAGAAATGGAAATAGAAATGAGTAAGTCATGGGAAACCCAGGAGGAATGTCCCAGGTTCCCAGGAAAAAGCAGTGTTGGAACCTGTGCCTTCCTATGCCACAACCTCTATGGCCTGGGTACCCCTTGCCCTCCTTCTGGTGTGACTAATACCAGGAGACTGCACACACTTCTTGAAATTCAAGCATCAACTCCCCAAGCATCTTGTTTTCAGAAGAGACTTTTTGTGGCACAAATGCCATCAGCTGACATTTTCAGGTTCGAATGAATCGGTTGACAGAGTTCCATCAAAGGTGTAGGCATGTTTGTTTGTTTATCGTGGGGTTTGAGCCATGAGTTACTTCAGGAAGGGGCAAGGTTGGGTGTGTTGCTACTGTTGGTAGGAACATGACTCCAAGTGTGCTCACAGCCACCAGTTGCTGAACACGTGTATGTCAGATGCTTATGAGACATCATGTAGTTCTCTTAGATCACTGCACAAAAGAGATCCTACTCTCATTTTTCAGATGAGGAGACTAGGCTTTAGAGGCATTTAGTAACTTGCCCAGTGTCACATTGTTAGAAGTGACACAGTGCACTTATCCATCCAGGACTGTTTGACTCCAAAGCTCGTCCCTTTGTCATTATTTCTTCTTTCCTCCTGTGAAGGCTAGAGGTGGCCCCAGAAGGACAGAGACAGGGGAATTAGGAGGCCACCAGACACAAGCACCTCCACATGGTGCCCGTCCCCAAACATCTACATTTGTATGTTCCTGAGCTTGATTTTTGCTTGGAACTCATGTGATTATTTTGAAATAAGATGCAGTGGTTGTTTATTTTCTCACTCCTTCAGCATCTAAACTTCTTTCCTAAGACTAATGTCTTCTGAGGTAAGAGAATTAAAGAAAAAAATTTCTTTAAATGTAGATGCATTTATTTTTCTAAGGTCTCACATCAGAACTACTGAATTAGAATCTCTGGGAGTAGGGTATAAGATTTGGGGGGGGGGGTTGATCTATAAGTATCAACATTTTCACTAGTAGGATCAGGATTCTTTGTTTTGGATGTTTTCTTCAGAAAGCTTAGGTTCAAATACAAACATGTGACCTGGAAGCAGTGATGGGGCAAGTCATTTTCTCTGTCAACACGCTGGCATGGGTCGGTATCAGATTATATCTTGAGAGAAAGAAACCTATAGCAGGTGAGAATTGATGTGAACCTATATTTTGGACAAATCTATCCATCCTGAAAGCATGGTATGGAGACAGAATCTGGGAGGGTTCTTCAGTGGGAAGTTCTAGGTAATCTTTTAATACTGTTGGTATTGAGAAAATAGGGAATGAATTTTTGGAAAGCTAAAGTAAGTACCTTTTATAATAAGGTTTGGTTAGCAGTGGATTAGAAAGAGGTGACAAAGCTGAGTTTCTCTAATTTTATTAAAATAAGTCAATGGTAAGGATGTTAAATGGTAAGTATTTTAAAGGGATTTAACATTAAATGATAATTATAGCAACAGTTTATTAGATGCATTTTAAAAAGAAATATAAATCTCAGTCTTTAATATGGTTTTGTCACTAAAAAGGATAATAGCATGCTCTACATGTTTTCTAAGTGATCTTTCTAAAAGATCTTTGCAAAAAGGTGTGTATTTACAGTTGGCTATAGCACACTTTTTAGCTAAAACAGTAAGTGCTGAGTCTTCATTATTTTCTTTCTAACATTTAGAATCTTTTAACTTATAGTCCATCTTTCTCCTTTTCTAGGTTCCCTGGCACTTTGTTCATATCTCTATAGTAGCCCTTGGCATATTTGATTGCACTTTGTCTGCTGTGCATTTGCCTCATTATTCTGTGAGAAGCACCTAAGGAGCAGAAACTGGTATTATTCACTTTTGTATACCCACTGGATGACACAGAGGAAGCATTTAATAAATGTATCAAATGAAAAGTAAAACTATTGTCTTTCCAATATAAGCCAAGTCTTGCTTTGGTATGCTCTCATTGACCATAAACTTATGAGGAATGTAAATGAGAATATTTTCTGTTTGTACAGGAGGATAATTCTGTCGATCTGCAGTAACTTTAAAATAACAACCTGGAGCAGTGATGGAATAGTAGTGGCCAAGCCTCACATTTAACCCAGGTTCCTTATAGTCAAACATATTTCAGACCAGTATGTTTGACTGTTTTTATTGTTACTACATCTTTAATTTTTCATGTATTTCTTTATATTTGGTTATAAAGACAAAATATGTCTAATGTAGAAAATAGAAAATGCAGGTGTGAGTTAGTTAGGGTTCTTTGCTTATAAGTATCAGGAACCAACAAGATCTAATTTAGCTAGGAACAGCAAATTTATTTAAAGAATATAAGGAAGCTTCCAGAATGGACAGCAAGCCAGAGAACCAGCTGAGAAATGGAATAACAAGAAGGTCAGCTCTAGGCATGAACATAGGAGGAACTTGTTATATATATGGCTTAGTTCACGTGCCACTGTGATATTCTCTGTTCCAATGTAACTCATCTAAAATGTCTTATTAGCTCATCTTAGGATGCATACAAGTCCTTGGCTTATTCCAGGCTGGTGAGTGAAAGGACCTGGCCAGGGGACCATTAGAGACCCTCTTCAGCTTCCCCAATGAGGAGCAAGTAACTCTGATTATTATCCCTTCAATGTATCTACATGAGGAAGAGGTGATTTTCCAAAAGACGGTCAGTGGTAATAGTGGAAAGCTGCAATGAATGCTGATAGAAACAAAAAAAAAGAAAGAAGAACAATTATTTAAACTATAATCTTGCTGCCACATGAAGATAGCAGTTGATTGTTTTTGTTTTTGTTTTCTTACTAGAATTTATTTTAATCATAATGAAAATAACTGGATTAGGATCTTTCTATACATATTTAAAAAATAATATATGTCATGAACATTTCAAAAGCATAATTTTTCTAATTATAGCATGAAATTTTATCTTTGGCCTTTCCAGATACTCTTTAGAAAGACATTTTGGCTATTTTTAGCTTTCTACTATTGTAACACAGTGACAAAGTGATGTGTTGGATCAATGTGGGTTCTGGCAGAATTGTACGTGAATTCCAGTTCTACCACTCCCTAGTTAAGTGCTCTTAGGTTAACTGTCTAGCTGCTAAGTCCTTTTTCCTCATTATAAAGTAGAAGCACTAATAGGTATCTTACAGATTTCGATTTGCTGAATTTGAAGTGATTGTGGGATGTCCACATTTATACGGAGTGGGGGAAGAGTTCTAGACTGGATGTGTAGATGTTTAAAAAATCTATTTTTAGGGGACATTTAAAGTTCTAGGAGGAGATGAGATCAGGTACAGATAAGAGGAGGAGAAGGTACAGATAAAAAGACAAGGAGCCAAGGATTCAGTGACCTGGGCACACTAATATTAAGTAGAGGGGGTGCAAGAGCCATATGATAAGGAGATGATAGAGGCGTGAAAGAAGCATGAAGATAGTGTAGAGAAGTGAAGGGAGTTTTTCTAAGGAGGGAACAGAGATGGAATAATCAGAGGGTTACAGTAGGAAGAAGAAATAGTTGGGAGTTGGGATTGGAGGCAGGAGAGGCACCATCAGATGGTGCAGTGAGGGGCACTCAGGTCATTGGACCTGACAACTAGGAGGCCTTCTGTCTCCTTAGCTGGAACAGATTTCATGGAGTGGAGGGTCAGGAGCTATAGGAGGATATACAGTAAGTGTAGAGTGTTCTTGTAAAAAGTTTTTATAAGCAAAGTAGGAGAAGGAGTAGAGAAAAGCTAGAGGAAATCAAGAGAGAATTTTTCTTTTTAAATATGTGAGAGACCTGAACAAGGTTTTAAGCTGATGAAAAAAAAGTCAAGAAGAGGGGTTATAGGCCCAGTGAAGAAGGAGAATTCACTCATATGTGCATTTATTTATTCATTCATCGGATTAGAATAAAGTGCCTACTATGCACTAAGATCCTTTCTCTGCACTGTGGACACAGCAATAATCAAGTCAGTTTAGCTCACTGTGTTCATTGGGGGGGCGAGGGGGGGCACACACTATTAGAAAAAAAAAGACCATAAGCCATAATGACAACACAGTAAAACTACCATGAGAGTTGAGACTCAGGAAGAAAGATGTGGTAATCGTTGACTGTTTTAGATAGAATTTTCAGAGGTGGGCTAAGGATGTGATATTTCATCTAAAGCCTAGATGACAAGAAGCAGAGAGTTTTGCAAAGATCGGTAAAGAGGGATTACCAGTAGAGGGAAGGGATAGTGTGATGGCTCCCCAGAGAGCCTGGCATGTCTGGGGAACCACGAGAAGGCCACGTTCGTGGGTGAGGGCAAGAGTTGAGATGTGCTCAGAAGGGAAGGCACAGGCGCAATGTTGAAGGACGTTCCAGGCTACGGTTCTATTCTAAGTGGAACTAGAATGGAGTAGTATGATTATATGTATGTTTTAAAAGGATTATTCTGGTTGCTGTGAAAATATAATTTAGGGAGCAGAGCAGAAGAAGGGAGGCAGTTAAGAAGTTATTGCTGTAGTCTAAATAAGAGATGGTGTAGCTTGGACTACATTGGCAATGACAAGAAACCAATGTATAAGGTCATATTTCAGAGCAGAGTCAAAGGATATGCTGATGGATTAGACATGGAGAGAGGGTATGTTAGGAAAAGAGGGTTCAAGAAGGCCTCATTGCTGGCGGACTTGAGTGGATAGATGGTGGGTCACTTTCTTGAGATGGAGAAGAGTGGAGGCTATTTGTAAATCAGGTCAATTTTACTTCAATAAAGCTGAAGTTAATAAAAAAGACTTTGCCCTGGACATGATAAAGAGATGACTGATGGAGAAGGGACTTGCAGGGGCTTTATTGTTCCCCTATCTCCAGCTCTGCAAGTTCAGTTGGACCGCCAAGGTGCTAGGTCACTGAAAGCATGAGAAAACAGTTTGGAGTATCCAGTTTTTGGTTTCACCCGCCATTTCCGGCGGCCATTAGCCCATTCTTCTGCTCTCTGGTTCTATTCTCTGGTGTCTGATCCACCTGCCTTGTTGTGGAAAGTCATGTATCCTTTTTCTGATTTATTACTCAGATCCCCATCTGAATATCTGCTCTGGATACCTCCTTGATATCACCATTAGCCTCAGCTTCAAAATACCTCCTGCTACCTCAGATGATACCAAATGTTCCTTATCTGTTCCACCTCCACAGAACCAGATAAAAGGAACCTGGTTATCCAGCATCTCCCGACCCTGAACCTATGGGAGGAGAATTCAGACTTTTGTAATCTGTTAAACTACCAGGTAAATTCAGTTAATATCTTACACATTCTGTTATTGTTCTTTTTATGAAAAATCCTCACCTAAGGATACATTCATTTATTTTAGAGAGAGAGAGAGGAAGGGGATGAGAGAGAGAAATCTGATAGAGAAACATTGGCTAGCTGCCTGCCGCATGAGCCCCAGATGCCAGCCGCATGAGCCCCAACTGGGGACTGAACCTGCAACTAAGGCAGGTGTCCTGACTGGGGATCAAACCCACAACCTTTCAGGGCATGGGATGGTGCACCAACCAACTGAACCACACTGGCCAGGGCTGTTACTGTTATTCTTAAGAAAATTCTCCTTTGTTACAGGTACCAGTTTAAACCAATTCCTTGTTAGGGTTCTTACAAAAATGTATGGATTTATTTATTTATGTATTTATTAAACTGGTATGTTGACACTGGCATATTTAAATCTTCTTCTTCTCTTACTTGAGCTTCGGAACAATCTGACTAGTTTTTCTTTGTCCAGCCAATTCCTTCTCCACAATAAAGCCAGGGTGACGTCTGCAACATGAGCTTGATCCCTGCAGTCCCTTTCTTGCAAGTCTTTAGTGGGTGAAGCCTGCTAATGCTCGGCAGAGATATTGGAGATCACAAATGGTCCATGTGCTTCTCACATTACCTAGATTTTCTGGTCTTTGGGGGTTTGTGACCAATCTGGACAGCAGTGGATGAGTGTGTCTCTTTGGGGCTAACACATTTAAGAGCTGGGCCACTGCCACAGTCTCTTCACCTGTTGTATGGACCTGAAGGCCACATGTTGGGATGGCAACATCAGCAGATGGTGGGATCTGAGGTGTCTGAGTTACCCCAAGGAGAACAACAGCTCTGGAATGTCATCTGACCAGCATTAGAATTCACTTGACAGAAATAATTCTTCTGTTGGTTAAGCCACTGAACTTTCAGACCTTATTTCTGTGGCACAGCCTCACCTCTGGAGCCATGCTCGCGGTGAGCACGGCCCCGTAGGCTCTAACTCCAGCTTGTTCAACTCTCCCAGAATGCAGGATGCCTTTCACTTCCTCCAAGGCATCCTGCTTTCTCCTGCCTCTGGTTATTTCCCATTTGCTGGACAAAGTCTACCTCTTCCCCTTCCTGCTTCCAATATACGTGCCTTTTAGCTAAATCTTACTCATCCTTTAGGTCACAAGCTTGCCATCACTTCCTCAGGGAAGCCCCCATAGCTCCCCATCAGCTTGCTCATTATACATCATTGTAATTACATTGTAATTACTGTGTACATCATTTAGACACAGTTGTCCGCTGTGCTAGACTCTAAGCTTTGCCAGCGTGTAGTCACTGTCCTTTTGTGTCCCCCATTGCTGTCCTTGGGCTGCCGTTTTAGTAAGAGTTCAATGAATATTTGTTGAATGATGGAATGATTGAGTGAATGAATGATTAGCAGGAGATAATAAATATGAACAGAATAGAGATTACAAAGAAGGCAGATGTGACATAAGATCCAGCTTGCGCAGAGACTAGGCTTGGCCTTGACTGGTAGCCATGTAAAATATTGACTCTGACTGGACCTTCTCATCTGTCCTCTGTGATACCACCTGAATTATCTGAATAAAAATGAAATCTTTCCTCATTAGGAGTCCTTGGTGCCTTTCTGTTGCCTGTGGAGTAAGGTTCAAATGCCTCATCACAACATATGGCATGAAGACTGGCCCCTACTTTTCCTTATCTCCTGCTACCTCCTTCCATGCATACTTTGCTTTAATCAAAGCAAATGTCTCATCTTCTCTGATATATGTGCAAAGCTCTCACCTTGAGACCTAGCCAACTCTTACTCTACTCATGTTTTAAGATGGCTTAAATGTCACCTCTTCTGCAAAGACTGTTTTAAGCCCCCCAGTGTTAGACTCCAAATAATGCTCTGCCTTTATGTAGGGTAGGGTCTATGCATAATTTACTCATCTTTTACTTTCTGCTACAGTGCCTAGCCGAAAGGGGAGCTCTGTGAATGCTTGATGAGGGAGTGAATGAATAGAAACAAAGCTGGAATATTGTAATGGAAGAAATTTGTAGTTTTGCTCTTTGTTTTAATATATTTTGTTTTCTTCAGTGAGTACATAGGGATGGGAATGGAAATTGCATAGGGAAAAATATATTTTTTAAAAAATATGTTCCACTTTTATGTTTTCTCTTCGGATCAACTAGGTTGGAAAGTGGTACATAACAGGGGCAGCATATTTCACACTCCATGGCTGTTTATGGTTTGGTCGCAAAGCCTTTATCCAGAGTGCACAACATGCCTTTGTTTCTGGCGAGTCGAAAATAGCTTTTCCTAATTACCTTAAAATAAATGCTCTGCATATGTTTTAAAAATCTGAGCTTTTCTTTGAAAAATTTTTTTTTTTTCCTTCTGGGATACATTTTTCCTACGTTGGAAATGGGAGGGTTTTGATTCACATTCATCCTTTCTTGTAATTTTAAGTGTTTTCTGAGTTTTTATTATTATTTTTTATTTTTCATAACCATTCAGTCCCGAGCCCCGGGAAAATCCCATTTCCTCTTTCCTGTTGAGGGTATTATTGCGAAAGGTTAGTCTTGAAAACTCTCCAAGACTGTGTCACTGGCCCAGAATACTACATTGAAAAAAAAATCCACATATCTCAGTGAATTCACTTCTTAAGAACCCGTTGAAATGCTTACCTAAACCCCCCAGTGTAGGTGTGGCTTGCTCCTGTGGCACATTCATCTCCTGCCCCTATTGACTGACATGCACTGGCTGCTTCTCCCGCCCCTCCCCACCCCACCCCACAGTAGCTGGAAAGTTTTGAAAGTAGCTGCTCAAGCATTGGAGCAGACAGTCTAGGAATAAATAGCGCTTCGAGGCACGCCATGTGTAGTTCAGGATCTGCAACTGCAGGAAGGGTCCTGAGAATTTTTGAAGGAGAACGACTCTCACTCTTTTCAGATAAATCTAAGGGTTCGACAAGATCATAAGAAAATAGACACGACGATGTCAGTAGGTGTGGGAGGTGGATGGTTTCAGTGACGTGTGGTCTAGAACTGCCAAACACAACACATCTCGCTTTAACTTGGCTAGAAGATCCCTACGGTAATCTCTTCCAGGACGGTCAAGAATGACGTGTGTGGGCGTGTGGGCGTGCGTGCGTGCAGCTGGCTCTGCACGTATACATTTTCATCCTGCAGGGCCAATTGTATTTGGGCTCACAGGTATAAAGTTCAAGTGACCATGGGTTTTGTCACGCTCAGCAGGCCTTTTGTCTAATGCATTGACACCTTAATGAAAAACAAAAGGTAGATTCATCAAAGGAGACAAGATTACAGGAATCATAAATGGAGAATATCATGGAGGCTCACAACAATAATAATAATAAATTGCAGCTATTGTCCTCAGAAACTTGCTTTTGTAAGGTACTTTGGATAATTACCTGTCAATGTTTTAGTATCAACACCCGCTCCTTGAATTGATGGAGTCTATTTATATCACATGAAATTCTTGCATTTGCCTGTTGAAGTGCATTCCATTCCTAGGCATGTTTAGGGCAGGGGTTATTTTATTTTTCCAGGAGGGGAACGTGCCATTGTTGAATCTGACACATGTAAGCATTGTTTTCTGATGGAAGGGAATCAAAAAAAA
The DNA here is from genome assembly GCA_007922815.1 of Macrotus californicus. NCBI lineage: Eukaryota > Metazoa > Chordata > Mammalia > Chiroptera > Phyllostomidae > Macrotus > Macrotus californicus. The sequence goes on from VMDR010006330.1 coordinate 28,144, forward strand.
AAAAAAAAAGCAACAAAGAAACATCAGCCACGGATGGTTTGGGGGCAAGGTGTGTTTTTGTCTCTGGCAGAATGGCACTTGCTCCTCTCTCTGAGGTTGTCTAGCTCAGGTGATGTCTAACTCGTTATCTCTGTCAGGTGATATGTTGAAGCTTTAATGAAATGTCTGTACAAAGGGCAGCAGGGGAGATGAGAAAAATGGAATCAGTGCAAATATATGCTAGGAAAGTAGGAACTTCAAGGATTATAGTTTGTCTTTATTTAAAGAATGTCCTAATACAAATAAATGACTGAGTTTAATAAAACTACAAGCATTTAAACAGAATAGATGTCCCACTGGTTACTTCCTGAAGACTTAACTCATAGAACTAGAAGTGGGGGGACTGCTTGCACAAGGCGATGTGGCAGGGACCCCGCATTTCCATCAGAGGAGAAGAAAGCCTCGTCAGAAGATGTGCCCTGGCATCAGTAGCGGTGCCACTCTGTGACTTGGGACAACTTGTCTGTCTGCGGTGGGCCTCAAATTCCTTATTTGTTAAATGAGAAACTTGGGCTAGATTCTTTCCAGCTTTAAAATTCATTTTTAAAAATTTTAGTATTCCTGACTAGTCTGACATAACACTGGGGATCAGCCTGTGTTTCTTAAATAAGTAAACAAATGAATGGGTGTTTCCCTTAGACGTAATTTACCAGTGCAGGTCTCTCATGCAGTCCATAGGTAGGTGGGTGTCAGAATTACAGGGTCTAACAGTAAATATAACACATTTAATAAATGCACATTTTCTGATTTCTTACTACATGTGGAAGGCAGCCTCCAAGGTGGGCCCCTGTGACGGCCCTCTCCTAGCCTTCACACCCCTGTGCAATCCCTTTCTCTTGAGTGTGGGCTGGCCATGTTAACTCACATCTAATAAGTAGAATCTAGAAGAAGTGATAGGTTATCACTTTTGATATTAGGCTACCAAAAAACTGTGATTTCTGTCTCTCTCTCTCTCTCTCTCTCTCTCACTTTCTCTCTCTCTCTCTCTCTCCCTCCCTCTCTCCCTCTCAGAGCCTTTGCTCTGGGGAAGCTGTGAGCTGCCCCATGAAGAGGCCTACATGGCAGAGAATGGATGTCTCCAGATAACATCCAGTAGACCTGGGGCTGCCAAGAGTCACATGAGGGAGCTTGGAAGTGGATCCTTCCCTCATTAAACCTTAAGACGACAGCAGCCCTGGCAGATGCCTGGCTGGCAGCCTCTCAAGAGACTCTGAGCCACACCTACATTCCTGACCCACAGAAACTGTGAGATAAAAAATGCTTGTTATTAAATTAAGGGTTTCTTTTTGTTAAAAAAAGATTTTATTTTTAGAGAGAGGGGAAAGGAGGGAAAAGAGAGGGAGAGAAACATCAATGTGCAAGAGAGATACATCTGTCAGTTGACTCTTGCGTGCCCCACACTGGGGACCTGGCCTGCAACCCAGGCATGTGCCCTGACTTGGAACAGAACCAGTGACCTTTTTGTTTGCAGGCTGGCACTCAATCCACTGAGCTACAGCAACCAGGGCTTAAATTAAGTTTTGAGGTGGTTTGTTTATCAGCAATAGATGACTAACATACTAAGTTGCAAAAAGAATCTATGTCAGAGAGATAATTTAAAGTGCATATAACCTAAATAAGAGTCTGACAAATAGACCAATAATTATTATGCACAATTATATAGTAATAACAACCAATTCCTGTAGAGAACTTAAAATGTGCCCAGAACTGATATATACACACATATGTAAATATATATATGTAAACATACATACACACATAAATATATGAGGCCTGTCCAGAAAGTATCCAGTCATGTACTATGAAAATTAGAGACATTTATTGAAGAAGATACAAGATACAAGAAACATTGCACATAGAACAATGACACCTCAGTCCTCTTCAAAGTAGGACCTAGGGACCTCACACAGTTCTCCCAGTCACCATCAGCTGTCCTGTCATATTTTCCTGAATCTCATCAATATTCTGAAATCTCATCCCTTTCAAAGATGATTATAGTTTTGGGAAAAGCCAGAAGTCACAGGGCACCAAATCTGGGCTGTACAGGGGCCAGGTCACCTGGGTGATAATGATATTTCACCAAAACACTCCGCACGAGATGTGATACATGAGCAAGTGTGTTGTTGTGATGAAGCTGCCAATCACCAGTTGCCCATACCTGTGGCCTTCTGAATCATCTGAATGGTTTCCGAGGAGGAATGTTCAAGCTTAATTCAAAATTTGATGCAGATTTGTTGTTCTACTTGCTCAGTCATTTTGAATGTGACAGTCACACAGAACACATGCTCACTCAATGGCATCTACCACCCCCACTGACTAGTGCAGTGAAGTTGTCATTGTTCATGCATGTGCATTCCAGTGCACTCTCCTTGGCTGTCAGGCTACATCGATGTTGCCCAAGCCATTCTCATGATATTAACAGTGGTTGGAATTTTTCTGGACAGACCTCATGTACATATTAAAATATATACACACATGAATATATACATAAATATCAACGTATATATAAACTCATTTATGACTCACAACAACACTATGAAGTACATGACATGACGATCCTCATTTTGCAAGTGAAGAAATAGATTCACAGAAAGGTTAAGTAAATTGCCCAAGGTCACATAACTAGTAAAAGTAGGAAATGGTAGACCAAGAGCTGAAACTCAATTTCCAGATGGCTTGCTTGGTAGCGCTAAGCTGTAGTGTACCCATAAATAAAATAAGGGAAGTGTCATGAGGCGATAAGATGTTCAAGAGGCATGATTTCATCCAATCTGAGGGACAAGAACAGGATTTTATGGAGGATGCGAATCGTGAGATGGGGGCACTGAACACAGTGAGATAGAAGCATGATGCATGCACAGAGTTCCCTGTTGCAATGGACTGGATGTTGTGTTCTCCCAAAATTCATTTTATTTCTTGCAACTGTACATAATTATTGCTAAAGTTGCTGCTAACATTCATTCATTCTTTTTGGTAGTCATTTCTTCATTTACTCGTGCTAGCTGTGTGAACACATTACAGATCATTCAGTTCAGCTTTACCCAGCACGGGCATGAAGTCGGCCTGCAGGGTGAAAGCAGACTGAAGCTTCCCCTTTTCTGGCTGGGTGTGGACTGCCTGCTAGAGACGTTTCAAGGCCCCCATTCCACAGTCTGGGATCTCAAGAGTTCAACTCAGATGCAGAGTCTCATTTTCAGAGGCGTTACATTTGCATAATTTTACAGCTGGGGATATCAGTAGCTCAGGTAAATCGATTAAGTTTGCACCTCTGCACAAATAAAAACTTGTCCCTTTTCCCCAAGCCCCCATCATCCTCTTATAATCATAGGAATGGGTTCTGGCTTTTTCTCAGACCTTGTCCCCATATTGCATCGCATGCTCAGAAACAGCTTTGGCTCTGCAGCTATTTCATTCTGCTTTACCTCCACGAACTGTCCATAGGAAAACAGAGCTTACCTGTGAGGATGGATAAGGACAGAATCCTCAGTCTAAGGTGACTGGGCTCAAATTCTGTTTCTGTGCCTTCAGAAGCCAGTGATGGACTTCTCCTGCCTGGCTGGTTGCAGGAGCCTCCTGTCTTGTCTCCTTTTATTCTTTCCTACCTTCAGTTTTTTTTCTACATACAGTGGACAGCGTGTTCAGTGAAATCAACTAATTTACTGTACTATGGTTTTAAGTGTAAAAACAATGTATGAATGTGGGTTAAAAAAAAGAGGCAAATTCAAAAGTGAATGCAGTGAAAAGTTTCTGTACTAAGTCGGTCCTCTAGTTCCCAAGGACCCTTCCTACAAGCAACCACATCTCCCAATTTGCCATATATATTCACAGATAGTCTATGTTTATACATACCTGTATAAAATGTGTAGGAGGAAATGCTTTCCTTCTATTCATGAATGTTTTTTATTTTTTAACTTTATTTTTTAATTTATTATTAGAGAGAGGGGAAGGGAGGGAGAAAGAGAGGGAGGGAAACATCAATGTGAGAGAGAAACATTGATTGGTTGCCTCTCTTATGCATCCTGACTGGACTGATCCTGCAACCCAAGCGTGTGCCCTGCCTGGGAAGCAAATCGGCAACTTTTGCTTCGAGGGACGACTCCCAACCAACTGAGCCACATTGGTCAGAGTTCTACATATGTGTTTTAAAATATAAATTTGATCATGACATATGATAAAAACTTTCCATTAACCTTAAGAAAATGTCTAAAATTTTTAACATGGAATTCAAGCCCCTGCAAGATCTGGCCCATCCCTGACTGCAACCCTGTCTTATTCCTCTTAATTTTCTGCTTTTCACATGAGATTTCTATCAGATCTCAAAACATCTAAGCTAATTACCTAAGGTTCTTTGAACATATTTCTATCTTTGATCAGAATAGTTTTCTGCCTGGAATGGAAATTGTGGTTGCCTTCTCCACATACTCGTAGAGTTCTCCTATGCTTAGCAGCCATAACATTTGGATGTAACAGACCCACTCTAGGGACTGTGGGTGCACAAATCCTATTCATTTTTTTTTTTTTACCAAAATGATTGGTTCAGGTAACAAAGACATAAGTCAACCAAGAGGCATCCACTGGTTAGAAAGAATGGTTTGTGGTAGCCTAATCAGCATAAAGAGGGAACCCTTGAAAGAGAACAAAAACCCTGGCTGATGTTGGTACACATTATCACAATAGAAACTGAGGGATTGAAGAGGGATTGAAACCAACATATAAAATTTGGCAAAACAGTTAGAGTCTTAAAGAAGCAAAGGCAGAGCCTTGGTCAAACTGTGCTTGAAGCTATCACATTAATACCTTTTTCATGTTTTGAGCAAATTTGCTTTGGGTGTCATTTGACTTGTAGACAACTTAAAGCTCCCAAATATACTCCTTCTTCCCCACACTGATCTTCTTACATCTGGCTAACTCTTCCCCAGTCTCCAAGCCTCTTAAACGTTACTTCCTCCGAGAGCCTTCTCCCGACTTTCCCGTGCTAGCTTAGGTTTCCATTAATCTGTTTCCCATGCATTTAATCTGTTTTCCTCATGCATACTTGTCACAGTTATAATGAAAGATGATTTTTTAATGTCCCTTTCCTCAGAGGACAGCAGATTAAATGAAGTCAGGGCTATGTCTCTCTGGCTCGCTGCTCCAGCCCCGGTTCTGGTATGTATCTCACACTTATTAACTGCTTAATAAATATTTGTTATATGAAAAGTGGATGAATGGTAGAATTTATTATAGATAACTTGATCATTCATATGATTTTTAAATCAAAGTTAATAATATTCCCATGGATCAAACCAGAGTGTTTTTTTTGGTTTTTTTTTTTAATCTTTGGTCAAACTTGGGCAAAATACTCTGAGTCCACAGATGTTTTACTGGCTGTCCTCCAATTTCCATCACTGAATCTGTGTGGAGAGAATAGGTGTGTTAATAGTTAAGAGCCCATTCCAGTGTAGATAGGAATCTTGGGTTAGAAAGCTGGGTCTTCCAGATAGTGGGTTTCTGGTCTTGGACAATTTACTGAACTGCTTTAAACCTCAGTTTCTCTTTAAAATAAGGATTATAATGGCATCTGCCTCAGAGGGTCTCTGTGAGGATTAATGCATGTACTACTAATGCATGTAATGTATAGATTTCAGTAATAAGCACTTGAATACAGTACTTTCCATCACATAGTAAATACTTTATAAACATATTATGTGATGCATATAGCTATTTCCTCTTATTGTTATTATTTAGACTTGGACCTCAATTTCTAGGGGTGCAAATGAGATTTCTCTGAACTACTCCAGGGCATTGAGGGCCTTTACTTATGAATGATTTAACATACGTAGGATTGACCAAATGCTGGACTTTTTATTTTTTTCTGCTTGATTCAGATTCTTGTTTAACCCCATGATTTTGAACAGCTATTGTTCTCAAAAAAGAAAATGGATTTGAAGGAGTATTTATATTGATTTATTGTTGGTTGTCTGTTGAAATGTAAATAGCCCTGAATGTGCCACTCACTGGGACAGGACAGTGCTTTTTATAATGGACAAAATAGCCTTGTTCCACTTTAATAACCTGCTTGTGGTAAAACCAGTCACGGGATTCCTTAGGCACAGAAGAGTGCTCGCTAGTGTCATTTGCATATCAATGACCAGAAATCTCTCTGTTGTTGCTATTACAGAGCAGGGCCATTTCCCTAACTTGGGAACTCTGCTAGGCAGTTGAAATGTGAAATGCACACATTCGTCTCTTTCATACAGGCACACATACAACTAATCATAGGCAGCAGCTGCTGAAACAGTGGTTTATCTATTGTATGCCTGTAGAAGTTGTAGGGATTAGAAATAGATCACCTACCCCACCCCCGCCCCCCAATATCCTTATGGACATATATGTGTATATTTATTTTACAAAAGTATGCTATGAATAATCATTTGGGATTTCCAAAGCTGGATGTACCAGATGAGGTAGGTTTAACTAAGAATAATACAAAATAATATTGCTTACTCAGGAAACTCTGTGACTTTAAAATTCAGAAGAAAAAAGCCAAATCTCGCTTTCTCTAATTACCACCCCATCTCCACTTATGTGTTTTGCCAGAGTTGGAAAGAGCCCTTCCATTTTATTGATTTTGAAATAAATGTGAATGTTAGTCTCTTGCGCAAGAGCCGCTGAGGGCAATATGGTTGGATTCAAGAGTTTTGCAATTCTAGACAGATGCCCAGGGCGGCGCAGGCTGTGAGGACAGCTGATTCAGGGATCATCCCTAGCTCTCTGCGACAAGGCCTAGCATGAGGGTTTCAATAATCTTTTCAGGTGACCTCAGTGGCTGCTGCAGCCTTACACAGCAATTTGACCACAGACCCGTGCTTGGGGCAGGATTTATTCCACAGACCGGTGCAGTAGGGGTGCAAACCTGAGGGTGCAGAGCCCCCGTGACAATACCGTACCAGTCTTAGCTGTACTTCTGCACTGAAAACAAATCTCATGTGGTAAATATCTACACGGTGGATTTTATAAATACTGAAATCAGTTTTCAGTATGGCACTCATCCCTAGAAAAATGTGAGGACACACACATATATATATATATATATATATATTGTATTCACACACAAAATAAGAATAATCACACTTTTTATGTTTTTGACACAGTTCTAGACTCTATCTGGGAATTAACGAATCTAACTCCTTTCTTCATCAACACAATGAGACAAATACTGTTATTACCCATTTTCTTTTTTTCCTATGAGCAACAGAGGCAGAGAGAGGTCCAGTACTTTGCCCAGGGCAGAAGTTTAAATGTGAAATGTACATCTCTGTCTCTTTCCTACAGATGTATACATTCTAATAGGAGGCAACAGCTGCGGGGGCAATTAACCAGTTAATCTATCCTGTATTTGTAGAAGTTGTAATGATAAGAAATAAACTGCCCACCTCCCAATGTACTATACAGATAGTAGATGTTAAAAATATTAGTGGTAATAACAATAACATTACCTGAGTGTTTCCTAGGCCAGGCACTCTTCTAAGGCCTGTGTGTGTTATTTTGTTTCATCCTCACAACAGCCCACAGGGAGAGTTAAATAACGCTCATTTCAGAGCAACAGAAGTTAAATACTCTGTCCTAAATCTGGGAAGCAGGAGAGCAGGGATTTGAACTCCTGAACTTGTGTGAACACCACTAATCAGCAGTGCTTCTAGATGGAGAAACTCTTTGGTCAGGTGCCAGGGAGAATGGTGTGGCCTCCTTGCTGTGTTGGCTCATGGACACTGAACTTACCCGTTGGGTTTCTTTTCCCTCCACCAAACCTCAGGGTCTTTCCAGTCCCCCATTCTCACATCCCTTGCCCCGGCTGCATGCTTTCCTTTCCAATATTCTATTTCTTTAAGAACTAGCCCGGGCTCATGAGCAGATGGTCAGTCTGAGAACCTACCTCACAACCATGTACAGTGGGGGCAAATGAGTTAATGTGTTCCAGATACTTACATATTTTTGGCATACAGTCTACCCAATATAATCACAGCTTATTATCCTCCCCCGGAAACAATCATTCTTTCATTCGTTCAATAAACATTGAGTGGCTGTGATGGCCCGTGCGCTGTGCTCGGCCTGCATTAGCGCTTGTGACAGGAGCATTTTGGAAAAACGATGCCCCATTCATGGGAGTGACTTAGATGGTGGAAACCTTAGGCACCTTGGCAGGCAGGCTTTTTGGCTCCTCTTAAGTCACATTAACTCAACGGGCATGGACTCTGCTTATCTGAAGGGCTGGTCTCACTGGCAAAATGTCTGAAGTGACAGAGTTTGATTCTACTGTGGAAACAGAAGAAGAAAACAGCCTGTCTAGGGTTAGATGATCTCTTTCAGTTGCACGAGTGCATCCTTCTGACCTGAAACACAAAATGCATGGAATGGAACTCAGCTGACATAAAACCATAAAATTCAGCTTCAAAGGAGAAGTTTACATTAGTTTCCATGGTGGGGTTGGGATAATATTTTCATAATTTTTTTCTTAATTTGTTGAAATGATTGGGTTTTCCTTCTGCCCATTTCTAGGCAACTAGAGAGGCTGTTTTCTTCAGTCTGGTCCCGCCATTGCTCCACTACGGTCTCTTTGTCCCTAATAGAACTGTATTTTCCTTCGTACAGGATGTTCATCATCTGCAAGCACTTTATTGGGAGCCCTTTCTGACTGCAGCACAGCCAATTTACCGTGACATGAACAAGTCAGAGGACTCAGAGCTACAACAAGCATGATTTTTAGATCTAATGAAGGCCCTGTCAGGACCGATTTAGATCTAGTTAGTGAGGGTCTGATCGAATCTGCCATCTTCATAACACTGTGAGGTCTTTTGGACCAGTAAACGATTTCCCTTGTTTTCCTGCCCAGAAACAAGAGTGAGTTGTCAATGGAAGCATTGGGGTGTCACAAGTCATCAGGAGTCTTGTGTTTGGTGGAGGACTTGCTAGGTCATCTTAGTTAGGCTGTTTAATCTTTTTGTGCTTGCATTTCTCCGTCTGTGAAAGCATGATAACAGACACGGGGCTTCCAAGGAAAGTTCTATTAGGAAGGACAGAGAAGGTATGTTACTAGAGACATTTTGCAAAAGAGCTTTGCATTGCTTTGCTAGAGAGATTATAACCTTTAGGTTGTAAACCTCACGGCAAGTTAATTTACCATCTGACATGGGCTTGCTTGTCGGTGCTATAGTCACTCCATGGGATAAAAGGAAATCGTGAGAACACCATTTGAGAGTTCAAATCAAACTCTCCCACAACTTAAAAAAAGCAAATTCTCATGTGTTCAGTTTCAGGTTATAAATCACCAATAAATACCGTGGCGGTTTTGTTCTGTTGCTTTGGGGAGACCTTTTCATACATGTGGGTCAAACTCAGTGGAACCCCTTATCTCCCGTCATCTTCCTCTCCTCCTTGCTCCCCTCCTTGAAACTACTCAGACGAGACCTGTTGCATTCACCTGTGTGAATTTCCTATTGGCAGCTCCCCAATTCTCAGCATCATTCTATTTCCCCGAAGGGAATCACCAGATGGTCCCTCGATCTGCGATCTCTGTGCATTGTGCTGTTCCGCTTTGCCTGGGCTTGCCCCAGTGTCCTCCAGAAATGTAAACAGAGGCGTGGCAACACTGCCTGGGGTGATGGGCCGGACTTCATGTCAGTAACAAATCCAGACAAAGGCAGGAAATATTGCTCCTTTTCCCACAAGGCTGGTTCTTGCAGGAGGATGGGCTTCCTCACTGTACACATGCAGAGGATTAAGTTGTGGTGTTTGCTTGTGTATCGTGAGGAAGCCCATCCTCTACGGGTAAAAAGCCACCCACTAAGCTGTGACTATTCTTCAATCTACATTACCCTACACTGAAAAATTTCCCAGCAATTTCCTATCTGCCAGTGTCAAGGGGAAATGGTTATGTGATTAAACTTTAAAGTGACAGTTACATTCACTGTATATTGTTTATAACAACCAGAACTTGGAATGGACTTAAATGTCCAATCAGAAGATTTGGTTAAATAAATCATAACATCTATCTGTATATCTCTTTGCCAGATATATATTTATTTCTACAATTGAGAAGGAGGGCGAGAAACAGTGGGTTTTTTACTTTAGATTGTAGATACCCTTGGAAAGCTTCATGAAAACCGTCAACTATCTGGCATGGGCTATCTGATGCTTATATGTTCAACATTTTTATATAATATCAAAAGATTTTAATATAAACTTGGCTATCAGTCAAAGGTTAAGAACACAATATAAAGGGGACTGGGTGAAAAAGGTAAAGGAATTGAGAAGTACAGATTGGTAGTTACAAAGTAGTCATGGGGTGTAAAGTACAGCATAGGGAATATAGTCAATAATATTGTAATAACTGTAGGATGCCCGGTGGGTACTGGAAATATAGGGGGGGGACCCTTTATAAAGTATGTGATTGTCTAAGCATAGGCTGTATACCTGAAACAATACAAAATAATATTAAATGTAAAAAATGTATATTTATAAAATTGAGATTATACCCTCTATTAAAATAAATAAATAAATACAACTTACTAGACATAATATTTAATAATTTTGATATACAGAGTAGTATAGCAAGCAAATTATGAAGAGTAGAATCTCATTTTTGTTAAAAGAACAACCAACTATCTATGTGTCAAGGAGGAAAAGGTTTTTCTCAGCTTTCTTAGGATCCCTGGCTGGATCTGAAAACTAAACTGACAAAGACAGATTAACAGGAGAAAAGCATACACATTTATTTAATGTAAGTTTTACATGACATAACAGCCTTCCTAAGAAAATGAAAACCCAAAGACACAATTAGACTTGAATATTTCATGCTAGGTTTGATGGACTGAGAGAGGTGGTGGAGGGAAGAAAGGTGGAGGAGAATGGGGTAATTGTCATCAACTGGGGAACCTGAGCAAGGCCTGTTTGTTCGGATTCCTCTGGGTGTCCCTTTATCTTCCTTTGTCCTGGAAGATAAGGACACTCCTTTCCTCTGGGTATAGGGAGGATTCTTGACCTGTCTGAAGGGAGAAGGGGCAGGGAGGTCGAAGTGGCCTTTCTGCTTTTGCTGTTTTCTTAAACCCCTTCAGCTTAAAATATTCAATATACAAGGTGCCAGATTTTGGGGATGGCGTGTCCTGAATCCCATCCTACGTAAAAAGGCTCTGGAAAGCTGAACGTGAAGATGCTAAAACAGCTTCTCCGGGGATGATATTCTAGTTTCTTTGCATGCTTATTTGTAACTTCTAACTTTCCTGCAGCTATACACAAATTGCTTTTAGGAGAAGAAACGTACCACACAAGTTTGTTAGAACAAAAGAAAAGCTATATCAATTTTAGAAAATTAGAAACCTGGGAATATTTCTAGCACTTCTTTGAATCTACCAAATGATGAAATAGGAGGCTGAGGAGACAGTATTTCTGAGTGAGATTTAATGAGGGCCAAATAAAAAGGTACCAAATTGATGAACCTCTTTTCAACATGAACTACACAGATAAATCATATTTAAAAGATTCAAATGAATAGAACCAATTTGAAAATGCCAGGCCCACACACAGCTACCTAGAAAAGTCCATCTTTACGTAACCTTTAACTCGGTGTCAACACTTCCTCTTCTGGAATGGCCTCTGGGGCACCTATGGCAAACTCAATGTCCTGAGAGTATGGGCCAGGAATTCCTCTTTATTTCACCTGAAGAAGCATCTGGAAGAACTTGTTTCACTTTTGCAGACCTTGCCCACTCAATTTGAAGGTATGTTTGCATATTGTCTATTCATGGACAAGTTTCTTTAGAAAAAGAGAATTTGGAGCCTGCAGAGATAGTTACACAGCATACATGCCCCCTTTCTTGGGTAGCAGGACACCCTCAGCTTTCTTTGGGGAAGTCCCTTCTGCCACTCTCATTTGCTGTGACTTCAGTGAGGGAAGCATCACCCCCCCAGCTCCAGAATGAACATGTGATTCAGGCCTGAACAATTAGAGCCTCCTGTTTCTCAGGCCACAGCCATTTGCTCAGAGCTGTCAATGAGGTACGAAGTGGGAGCTCTTCATAGAGATTTTCCAGTCAAGGTTTCTTCTCTGGGACCATGTAAGCCTGAATTATTGTGGGACGAGCCTGCAGTAGAACGAAGGCAAACAGCACAGCAGGGCCACAAGATGGAAGGAGGTGGGAAGGGGTTGGGGTTAGGCATCAAGTCTCGGGGCTTCATTTGAAGCCCCAGATCCATATGTGCCTGCACCAAACTTGTCACTGGTATTTTCAATTGTGTGTGTGGTAATAATTTTCCTTTTTTGCTTAACCCAGTTTGTGTTGGGTTTGTTTCTCTTACAACCAAATGGATCTTGATTAATATAGGGGTTTAATAACAACAGCACTTACTGAGCACTTCTCAAATGGTCTTTTATATGCATTCTCTTATTTAATTCTTACAGTAGTTCATTTTAAGAAAGAAAACTGAGACTTAGGTTAAGTACCTTACATAAGACCCATCAGCAATCAGTAAGAGATCCAGACTGAAACCCAGCTGTGTCTACAACCCTACGTTCTTAGAGAACACTATAATGGAGCAGCGGCATTTGAAAGTTGGATCTGATGGCTGGTGGATTGTTCATGCTAACCATTGATTTTTAATTGCAACTTACAAAAGTATGCACTGAGAATAACAAATATTTACTAAGGACAGCCAATTTTAGGGGTTAAGCTGTCTTCACCTTCGGTTTTCTGGTCAGTGCCCCTACCCACTCCTGAGCTCCCTCCCAAGCTGCTCCTCACCCCTGCTATTATTTTGTTTTGCTTTCTGAGTTCCAGGAAATGTTTAACAGAGGAGTCTCAACCATTTCACCTTATAGTCAAAGAGTCTGGAGGACACAAATTGACCTAATGCATATCCTGTGCTCTGGGGTTCGCTTGGGCTACAAGCGAACAGACTTGAAGATAAAGCACGAGTCCTTTAAGAATCCAGGAGGAACTCTAGTCCACTTTGGTAATAGGTTGTTACAGACCAGAGTGGGCTTTCTTTTCAATAAAATGAAAATGAAGATTTCATCAATTCTGCACTGCTTCTTTCTCAGGTAGGATTTGCTTACAACTCTTTCTAACAGAATAATGCTCTTCGGAAGTTTGAAGAAAACAAGGTAAACACATGTCCGGAAAGCACCAAGTATGGTTCTGGTTCTAGCTCTGAGGTTCACGCTGTACTCATAACATCCTGTTCTTCTCTGTTGGCTGTGATGTGGGAGATAGCTGTTCCTCCCTAGGCTGTTAACAGCTGAGCTCATTTCTCGTAACGATGCTGCTTTGTGAGACCAAGGAAACAGGCCACTGTGGCCTCCCTCTTTGTCCCTCTGATGGTGAAGGCTGGGTGCTCCCAGATGCTTTGAGAATGGACTTTCCGTTTTCTCTAAAAGTAGGTCTTTCATTCCTTTGGGATATTTGACAAACTTAAAGTTTCCTGGAAGCCCAGAGAGTATTAGTGAGTGGGAAATGAATCTCAAAATCAAATAAAATAAAGTCCCTGCAGCTATAGAGTCAGGAAAGGAAGAGTGGCTGTGGGGGAAAAGGTGTGATGAAATCTGATACTGAGAGAAAAAAACGGTGTAGGTGAAGTCACCTGCCTTTCTGGCAAGGGAGATTTCTGATTTCTGATCCACCTGTCAGTGCAGGGATGAGGGGGCAGGATGTGACTTTTTGTACGATGCAGAGTGGGGCAAAGGTGGGTTTACAGTTGTGAGTACCCGAAACACAGAGTTTATTATTATATTATTGTTTATTAATTGTTGTATTATTTGCCACACAAGTAACTGTAAATCTACTTTTGCTCTACCCTGTATATTCATTAGCTTACAAATAAACTTGTGTTGACAAATCACATCTACTGCAAAGATGTAAATGGAATAAGGAATAAAATTATACTTCCTTGGCCAGAGAGCTGACCCAAAATTAGTTCATTACATTTTCAGAATCTGAAGACATAACTAGAATGGGAATGACTTCTGCTGGTCAACTACAAAGGAAGGGGTTTCCCTCTGTCTTGTCCTCTGAGTTGTGAGGTCACTGCTCTGGACAACGAAAATGAGGTATGTTTTTTTGAGGTGACTTTTGTGAGAGAGTGTAATATGTATCCCGTGATTGTGCTTCTCATTGGGCCATCCCAAAACTTGCCTTATCACTGGAATTTATTTTTCTTTCCTTTTCTTTCTCTTTTTCTGCCACTTTCCCTAAAGTAGCTTCCTCCATTACTGTGTTCTCTGTTCCAGCTCTCAGTTTCCCTCAGGGCACTTACCACAATTCATAACTGTCTATTTACTTCTTTTTGTCCTCTGTTTGTATTAGAATATTAAGGAAAGTAAGAATTACTATATCAACACAAAACAACACTATCTCAAGCACCATGCACCATGCCTAGCACGTGGTAGACGTAATAGGTATCTAGTGAACCGGTGTCTTCCATTCGCTTTAAATGTAGTCCTGGCTTCAAACTTCACAGTAACTCCGCAAGGAAGGAAACATGCCCCACATTGTGCGAAGGAACCCCAGTCAAGTTTCCAACTTGTCTGTGCTCACCGATGTAGTAACTGAAGGAGCCAGGACTGGAACCCATGTCCGTAGGTCCCCAGAGCCCTCACTCCGCCTTATCACTGGAATTATGAGGGTGCTTTAAAAAGGACAGAGGGACTGTTTGTGAAACTCAGACCAACTGAATAGAAATACATAAGAACAGGGCCTGCCCATCTATCCTTTTATGTATGTGATTCTTATAATCAAACAGAAAGCTACCTCTCTAGTCTTCCTTCACTGGGATAGATAAATTGATCAAATGACCAACCTGCCACCTGGGATCTGTCGATATGTCCTCCAGGACAGGCCAGCTTTTGTTAGGGGTGGAAAGTAGGGGATGAAAGGTAACGTTAAGAGGGACACGGAAAAAGCAAAACTGGGCAGCATAGAGGCATCATATGGGAATGTCAGTATGGGCTGAAATGGATTCTTAGGATAGTTGTCTGAGTATTGGAGATCAGTTTGTTAAAAGAACAGTAGCAAAGTCCACTTGGCCTCTTCAAAGTAAAAACAAACATCTTGTTTCTGTGTGGCTATATTTCTACCATTTGTATGACAGTCTGAGTCAGAAATCAGAGATATTTCTTAAAGTCCCATTCTTTCAAACACAGACATGAAAGAGGAAATCTAAGTTCAGATGTTTCAATGCGACATGCATGTGATGGTAGGTGAGTCTCCTCTTTCCACATGGGAGAGCACATCACATGGCCATTTACTCATTCAGTCATTTAATTAACAATCATTTATTGAGCCAAACCAATATCTGTCAGGCATGGTGCCAGGTGGTGAAGAATGAATAAATAAAATGTGATCTCTGCCCTCTCAATGGTTATAATTCCATGGATACATAAGAAATTAGGCAGAAGCAGGAATGATCAGGAATAAAGGTGTGTCAAGGAAATCTTAGAGAAGGAGCTGTCCGACCAAGGTGTTTAAAAATTAAAGAGAGATTCACCTGCAACATGGACCCAGTCTTCTTAGTAACAGACCCAGATTTCCTGATACAACAACTTGAATGAAGGCAAAGGACCTGGTAGGTTTGTAGCAGTCAATGTAATTTGCTTTGGGAGCATGAAAGGGGAGAGTAGTGGGCCATGATCAGGTGATTTGGCAGCAACCATGCAGGGTCTTGTATGTCTCCGTTTCTGTTCTAAGAGAAAGAACTTGGCACAACTCAAACATCTGAATTTATAAACACACAGAAGAACAGAACAGAGGCTGCTCAAAGACAGGGATGAGTATGCATAAACTCTTGCCTTTATTATGTACCTAACATGGGTTAGGGTTGTAGGAATTTACTTCTCAGATAAGCTGGATTTGTTAATATAGCAACTCACGACTTTTAGAGAATTGTATTTTTTCTTTAGCTGCAGAATATGTTTTAAAAAATGAAAATCACTTCAAATGCCTTAATTTGAGAGACCATTAGTTATGAAAGTGTCTGTGTAGCAAATGTGTGTAGGATGTCCTAAACTTTGGTGGCAATGGTTCAAGGGAAGTTACATCATTAAATTGGAAAGAGGCCGGGCATGATGGTGAGAAAATTCATGGCACTGTTCCCATAACATGAGGCCCCCATTTAAGGGTAAGATAAAGGAAAGGCAAAGAGCAAGGAGAGAAGTGCAGGGAATAAAAACAAGTAACAAAAGGGAAATAAAAATGGAATCCCAGTTCAGTGTGAATAATAGAAATGCAAATGGTGCTGCTAAAATAGAAAGGAACATTACTTTTCAAACAGGCAAAGGAAAATTGTAGTAGCAGAAGCATTTTGCATGGTGAAATCGTACACTGTGTTTGCCTCTCAGAAGCAAAGCCACCTACTCTCATTTTTCCCAGCACAATGCTGTGCGTTTGGTGAGTCATTTTATGAAGGTTTACTACAAAGCTCCGAACTGCATGTTTTTAAAAATAATACATTTAGATTAAATCTGCCTTTTCCCAACAGCTGCCTAATTATGCTCCCATTTTATAGCTACATTTCTTATCTGCTCTATAAAATAATACACTTTTTTAAAAAAATGTTGTTTTTATGGAATGATTTCTAGGATCTGTGGTTTAGTTAAAAAATCATGAAAAGAAACGCTTATGGTATACTTTTATTTACCTAAGAAGAAGATAATCTGAATGTAAATTTGCATATATTAAGAAAACTCAGGAAAAGGTTATGGGTGAATGAGGAAACCAGGTGGAGGGGACAGGATTAGAAGTTAGATGTTTCCAAATATATTTTGTTTGGTTTTGAATTCAAAAACATGTAAATATTTAACATGATTATAAAACACAATTGATCATGAGACAAAGCAATCTCTAAAAATTGAAAGCAAAATGTCACAAATGAACCTGAATCTCCAATTAGTAGTATAATCACAGAGGAATTATTTCCAGTGACAGAGTAATTTGTCTGTAGATACTCCCTGATAAAAAAAGAATTAAAAAAAAAATTGAAACTGTTTTGCATAATTTTTTGATGGGAGATAATATTATTACTGTTTTAGCTGCTTTATTTCTTTCTCCTTCCTTCCTTCCTTCCTTCCTTCCTTCCTTCCTTCCTTCCTTCCTTCCTTCCTTCCTGCCTTCCTCCCTTCCTGCCTTCCTGCCTTCCTGCCTTCCTTCCCTGCTCTTTTTCTCTTTCTTCCTTGGTGGTGACCTTTGTGTGTACTGTGGGATAAAACAAATAAGGAATTATGTTAGTGTTGGGAATTAGAGTTTTTAGCATCAAAGAAGGTAATTCAAATGTAAGATCAAAGAGATTTAGTAAAAACCCTGAAGTCTTGAATTTATATTGTAATTGCCAGTTGAAATTGTGAAGTATTTTAATACAAAAAAACCCAAAAAACAAAAAACAAACAACCATATCCCCTAGCTCTAGTCACTGAAAAAAACCCTGGAAATAATGACCACTTAGTAAAAATAAATACTCCTCATGATCATTAACTACATTCAAAACTCAGATTGTGCTCTCTTAAAACTGTTCCCTATAAAAAGAAGCAGGGCTCCTTGGGAGAGAACTGATTTTAGACCTAGAACAGGAAATGTATAACAAGGAGAGTAGAATAATTTATTATATCAAGGAGCAGAGGTGCTATCCATGACTTTGGGCTTATGTCTAAAATACTCTGGCTTTGGGTAATGTCTAAAATACTCTGGAGCCAAGTAGGAAAGGCATTCTGTAGCCAGAGATAGGACAATTTGAGAATCAATAAAATAATAACTGCAATGGGCTGAAATATATCCATTGTGTTTAAACTTATAGTGATTCTAAAACACACACGTGTACACACAGCCAAAAGTTTTCCTTGAAACCCCCCAAACTGTTGGTTCTCTTTGAGGATATTAGGTAAT
>VMDR010006331.1:0-46080 GCA_007922815.1 Macrotus californicus
ATAATTTTTCAAAAACCCTATATTATGTATGGCTATTCAGGTAAATCATAACACATGTCTACAGAAAGATTTGTACATAGCAGAAGTCTCAACAATAGACAAAAACCGGAGACAATGCAAACGTCCCTCTGCAGGAGAATGGATAGATTGTGGTGTACCCACCCAACGGAAGATTACTAAGCAGTAAGAGGATCAAGCTGCTGATTGTGGAACCATGTGAACAAACCTCAAAAACAACTTGCTAAGCAAAAGAATTCAGACATGAAAGAGCACCTATTATTCGATTCCAGCTACATGAGATTCTAGAAAAACAAATCTAAACTGCAGGGACAGAGAGCACATCAGTGGTTGCCTGGGGGAAGTGGGAGAGGTTCACTGCAGCAGGGCCTGAGGGAACTTTCTGGGGCGATGAAAATACTTGTATCTTGATAATGGTGCCGGGTACACAGTTGTACACATGAGACAAAACTCATGGATGTGTGTACTTTACTGCGCATAGCTATGCTTCCAAAAAGTGTTCTTAAAAAGTAAAAATAATGAAAACAACCTATAATATGTTGGTGGTGCCACACCCACATAAATGGGTTGCAAGTGACTATTTTTCAATTTCCTGCCATGCTTGGTGCATAGGAGGTGCTCAGTGGGTGCTGGTAACCCTACTGGCTTCGGATTCTCTGTGGCTGTAATTGCCTGGACTCAGATGGTTGCTTTCTGCTCATCTGATTTGTTGCTGTGTTTTGGAAGCAAAATAATCATGCTTGTCTGAACTATGAACAATAGCAAATATCTCCTGAGTGAGGTCTTGGGTGTGAATTTGGGCCTTCCAACCCACAAAGGTGTTGGCGTGTGCTCATAAAAGCTTCCAGTAAAGAGTAGGAAATTTGAATGAACAGTAAATATGATCTTGACAGTACAAATAATGATGCGATCATTGTCATGTTTAGAAACAAACAAAAATTACCAGGTAAAGGGACCATTTCTTCACCAACTGAGATTGTAACTGTAAAAAAGAAAAACTAAGCTTAAAAACGCATACCCTCAAAGTCACACATTTACAGTCAAAGCTGAGAAAGGCATTGTCTCTAAGTTTGGCCACTAACGCTTTGTTTAAGCCTCTCTTCGGTTTGGGGACAGAAATACTGTCTATGACATTTTATTTTCTTGGCATCAAAGTGTAATAAGTGGTAATGCATCCTGTTTATTCTCCAAAAATAAAATAATGTATTAAATGGTCAGAGAACAAGCATTATAAATATACTGAATTTCTGAAAGGAAGAATACCAAAGCATTAGATTTGGTAGAAAAATTTTTTACAGGATATGAATATTAAGTGAAGAAAATCAACACAGATTCCTCAGAAAAAATATTTTAGAGAGAGATCATATCGGAGAGGTATAATTCCATGTGAAAACATACAGAGGGGAGCAAGGTAGAAAGAGTAACAGTGGAGTTTAGGACAGACTATGGTTGTATGAATTGCTGAAAAACTAAGGATTAATCCAATGGCAGGCATAAGGTCATTACCAGGTGATGGTGTCAGTTCTGTTGAAATCAGATCTGCGGCTGCCAAAAAAAAAGTGTTTTTTTCAGTGAAAGAAAGCTTTAAAATTTGGCTTCATTGAAATCTTATGCTGGAGACTACAAGTTTATAAAAAACAAGTCTGTTTTAGAAGCTGTTGGCAATCGGGTCCACCCTGCTTATTGATCTTGTGGATTTACACACCGGGGGTGGAATGGTGTGTGAGCAGATGATATTTTGCAAGGTAGATTAACAACTGTTCTCGTTTTGAGCATCTACAATGTGTCCTCTAATTTACATCTCTAATCCTTACAATGATGGTGCCGGGTTTAATCGCTATTTCAGAGATAAGGAACCAGAGACTCGTGGGCTTGTTGTACAACATGTCCAGGTCACCTACAGTTCAAACCTGTGAGGTCCCAGAGCTCACACCCTTTCTGTGCTTTCAGAAGCGTAAGACACGGTAGCTGCATTCACTCTGGGCTCAGCAAGGTGAATAAGGGACAGCTACCACATCTGTCACTATACTCCAAGAGGCACGTCCTGCAGAAATAGGAGTGACTTTGGCTGTTGTGCTTTCATAAAGGGAGCAAAATGTATGAGTGCTACCTGATCCGTGTGGGCAGCAGTTACTGTCAACCAGGTCTACGAAGAAAACTCAAGAGCCAATGAGAATTACAAGTAAAGGGACTGTCTGCCCCAAGTAGAGCCATGTTGGTGGCAGGGAAAGAAGGAAGGGAGGAAGAGGGGGATGAAGGGAGTGAGAAGGGAAGGAAGGAAGGAGAGGGGAGGAAGGGGGGGAAGTGAGGGAGGGAGAAAGGTAGGAAGGAAGAAGGCCAACACTTAAATGTAATTGAAAAGAAGCCCTAACCTTTGCTTTAATTTTTACCCCAAATGTCTTCAAGGTAACCAGGACTTAAAAAAGAAACAAAACAGAGGGAAGCAGCAGGCCTTGTTATGAAGGGATCAGGGTCACAGGGATCTGGGGAAATCCCACAGATGGATGCACCAGTAAAGCCAGAGAGCAGACAGGACCTTGCATGGGAACCAGGAGACCAAGCTTTGCCTTTCTCTGGCTCTGTGGTGGCTATGGACCCAACTGTGTCCTCTCAAAAATCATATGTTGAAGCCTTAACCCCCAGTGTGGCTGCATTTGGAGATAGGGCCTCTACGGAAGTAATTAAGGTTCCCTGAGGCCATAAGCTTGGGGCCCTGAGCTGATAGTTTTGGTGTTCTCGTAACAGACATTGGAGCATGTTTCTCTTTTCCTCTCTCTTGGCCCTGTGAACACACAGAGAGAAGATGGGTGTCTACCACCCAAGAGAGGAGCCTGCACCAGATCTCAGCCCTGCTGCCACCTTGATCTTGGACTTCTAGGCTTTAGCATTGTAAGAGAATAAATTTCTGTTGTGTAAGCCACACAGTCTGTGGTTCTTAGTTATAGCAGTCCTAGCTAAGACTCTTCCTTCTTCGGGCCTCATTTCCCTCCAAAATAGGGTGAGTGTTCAGTGTCTTCATTCCCTGAATGGGCATCACCTGGCATCCCGTGAGACAGACAGAATCAGGCTCCATCCAGAGCCACTGAATCAGCACCTGCGTTTTAACAGGTACTCCAGGCCGTTTACTTGCACGTTAACATTTGAGAATCACTGGTGTAGGCCACCTCTACAGTCTCCTCTGGGGTTGACCTCTGACGCCATTTTATCCTATTCATCCTGGCCCCACATCTGCCTTTATTCAGAATTGTGACCAGTGGAGGGGGAGCGGCCTAGAACCTGCCCGAACTCTCCTTTCCTCCCATCCCCTGGGAAACAGGAAATGTTTGTTGGCTCTGGTGTGTAAACTTGCTGGGCTGGGGTTTCTCAGGGAGTCATGCAGCAGGGCTGCTGTAAGGAGCAGAGAGCATACCTGGTGAGGAAGACGCTTCACCTGAAGTGGGAGTTATATCTGCAAACAAAGAAGAACCAAACTCAAAGATCAGTGAAAAAAAAATAAAGAAATAGTTTTTTGAACAACGATGTGGTAGACAACAGAAGAGCAAATGGGCAGAGCCAATGCTATGACAACCCGGCTTTCTAGTGTGTGTGTTTGGTGTGCCTGAAGGTCAAAGCACCACATTCCACATAGGTGAGGTGTGGCCTCCAGCCCTCTCCCGCCTCCCTTGGGCACATCTGACTCAGACCAGTGCAACAAGAGGAAGGCATTCCCTAATGGAGGGGCCAGTCTGTGTCTCTGGATGAATAAAGAGAACAGGAAGCTTAATTTCTGGACAAGGATGCTGAGACTTCAGCTTACATTGAGGTTTGTACTGTAGACAAAATATTTGGTACATATGTTTATTTGTTAAACAGAAAGAGGAAGAGTTGATGATATTTAACTTGAGAAATGTGACACCAGAACACATTACCTAAGGGGGAGTCCACTTCGGCAGAGGTGGAAGGCACATCTGTGTAGGAACAGAGAAGAGGACACTTAAAAATGGGAGAAAGGACACTTCCATCGGTCTTCTCATTGAGCTTTTACTTTGTGGTCAAAATGTTCATTCAGTGGGCTCATTTTCTAAATAGAACATGGCAAGGAAGAAGCTAGCCTCTCTAATTGAAACATCACAAGGAGAGTCTTTACCAGATGAAAACGTGACTTCTTCTGAGATTGCAGAGACATCTATAGGAAAAGAGGAAAGGACATGAGTACCAGTGGAGAGGACACCTGGGTTTCTGTTTTTACTGAGTCTGTGTTGGGGACAAAATGCCCAGGAACAGCCTAGTCTGATCAGTGGAACTCCAAGAAGAGGCCCTTATGGGACAGCAGACAGTATCTTACCTGGTGTGGAGGTTGGAGCACTTGAGATTGAAGCTGTAAGGAACAAAAATGACAAGACAGCAATAAGACAGCCATATCGGGCACATATATTTCTATGAGACACACGAGACGTGAAGATGGCTGTCATAGATCCATGTGACTGGCCCGACTTATTTTTCTGCCTTCCAGACGGGGGTCTACAGCAGGTCTCCGAACCCTCCACTGTCTCCAGGCCACCCCTCACTCCCTGGGTCTCCATGCCTTGTGCCCACCCTTTACTTCTCTCCTCGGAGGTTGAGGGGATCTGTTCGGGGGACAACAACCATTGATCCAAGTTCCCCTGCTTTATGGGCACAAGATACCCCCCAGGCAGTCTCAGGAGAAACCAAGGGTGAGTACCTGAGCAAATGGCGCCAGCATCCTCATGGTGGCCACAGTTGTGGACGGACAAGCCCAGATGCTGACACTGGTCCAGTGTGGTCTCGTCACCCCGGCACTGCACGTTGTCCAGGAGGATGTGCCCCATGCCTGGCCCAAAGTGTCCATTCCCCAGGGCACTGATGCCCTCCCCGCAGCCCAGCTGCCGGCACACCACACGGGTAGCATTGATGTCCCAGAGATCGTCACACACTGTCCCCCATGTGCCATTGTGATAGACTTCGATGCGTCCTTCACAGCGGTTCCTCCCATCCACCAGCCTGATGATGGGCAAGTCTGGGAGAGAGAAAGAGATACTCAGGGGTTATTACTGGAATGTGATCAGCAATTCTGGCAAGTCATTTCTAGTGGGACTTTTCTTAACTGTTATCATATAGAGTCTCTTGTTTCCTTTTTCTAGGCCCCATAGGAAGAAGTCAAATCACAAACGCAGTGGCTGGCTTTTCCAGACGATTTTCTATTTCACGTGTTTTGTTCCACCCCACCATCTTCGCAAATGGCGAATTCGGGGAGAAGCAAAATGTCCTTTTACAGCCAGGTCGTCAGATTGCTAAGCAACCACATTGGAATATACACACTCAAATTTTTTGTTATCTCCTTTAGGACAAACTAGTCTGTTGGCCCAAAGTTTAGAAATAAGCAGCCATGTGATCTGGTAACTCTGTCTCCACCTCAGCCGTGTGTTTTCTCAGTCCTGGGGAGGCGTGAATCCGGGGTGGGGGTGGGGCCCTGACATCGCTGGCTATAACCTCAGGGAGCCTGCTAGACACACACTCAGCAACCAGGACCCGTGACAGAGACAAAGGATTACCATCTGTAGGAGCCGTTTCCGTTGGTTCTGGGGCAACGTCGGTAGCTAAAAGAGAAAGCCCAAGGCATTGATGTGAGTGGATTTAGCATGCTCGTGAGCACAGCAGTGTGGGCACCTGAGTCACACTTGTGCCACGTGGTATTGAGGACACTCCGGCTAAGGCAGCACTGTCACAGGCTGGGCAGCATCTCGAAGGCCCGAGTCCAAACCAGGGAGAGTCTCTGAACCGCGTTCCCTCACCTGGGCGAGACCCTGGCTTTCAGACACTAACTGGAAGCACCCATCTGAGTTTTTCCAGGGAGGAGCCCCTTGGGAGATTTGAGGCTACAAAATAGACAGATGACCGTTTGATGCCATTTTAATCCAGGGTTTTCATAAGGAGACACCATGACTTGCTGGGAATGTCCAGCACCCACTCTTCAGATTTAAAAAACTGTGGAATCATACAGTGTGATAGAAATATGTGAAAAGAACAAAGGGCCCCTCTCAAGCCCTCTTTACCAGTGCTAGCCAGCTTTCTCCTTGAGTCTGTCAGGCACAATGAACTGCTGCTTCTCTGAGTCACTATTCTCAGGATGGGAGAGATTGCTAGAAGCATCCCCCATGCGGGTGTTTTGAAACTTATACAAACAACTTGGCAGACCAGAGTGCCTGGACTCTGAACCCAACGAAAACAGCAGAACAAACTGAAGCCTGTACCATCGGCCCGAAACCTCCTGCTTTACAACTCATTGCCATGACTACCCAGCTGCATCCCCCACCCCCTTTATCACCCAATAAAAACTCACAGCCCCAGCTTTTCACTGCTGGTGCATTTCTCCGCATCCAGCCCTTCCCTTCTCTTGGGAGAGTAAAAGTAAAACTTTACTCTCTGCATTTACTTCTCTTTGTGAATTATTTCACCGCCCGCTTCACCAGCCACCCTAACGCGCCACATGCCATCCAGGAAGATGGGGCCAGAGCCATCACCAAACAGACTGCTCCTTGGGGCCCCCATGGCCCCCCACAGCCCAGCTGTTGGCATAGCCCCTGGGTGGCGGGCAGGTCCCAGAGGTCATCACACATGGTCCCTAGGTACCATTGTGGTAGATCACCACACGGCCCTCATGCCTGCTCCACCCCACCATGCCTCACCATGGGCAGATCTGTAGGTGCCAAGGGCCACTTTGGCTTGAGAAGGTTCTCTCTCCTTTCAAATAAGACAGCAGACAGCATTTCTGGTGAGAGAATTCTACCCCATCTGCAGGTCACTGACCTGGCTGCATAGGTCCCCAGGGAACTGATATGCAGAGGAGACCAGGTGACTGCTTTTGTACCTGAAATTTAGCACAAATCCCAATGCTTCTCCTCACTGGGTAGTTTTTCTATGGGAATCCAGGCCACAGGTCAGTTTTGTAGAGACATAAACACTTAAAAATCACCTTCTGCTTTTGTCCTCTTTGGGGGTATCATTTTTTATGTTGCTTCTCTAAAAACTCAAAATAATTCAGGTGCATGCCTGGGTTTCAGACGTGGCATTTCTAACCAAGGTCTCCAGAGACTATTATGAAATTCTCAGGGCAAAATTAATTTCACTTTACTTGAATTTAACAATTATAAAGGATTTATTGGAGGGCAATGGAAGAGCTGGGGACAGGAAGAGCAAGCAGAGGAAGCGATGGTGCTGCTGCTGCTGCTGCTGGAAGGTGAGGGACTGGCCTAGTGAAACTGTCCCCTGAACCAAAAGCAGCCTAAGGTGATTCTCAGATTCAGAGCCGCAGGGACTGGGTCTGGTTCAAGGGCCCCCCACCTTGAGAAGGGCCTGTAACAGCCTGACCAGGGCCAGGGCCTCAATACCAGCCTTCCAAGGAGGCTGTGGGGGCAGGGGGTGGGGGCTGACTCTCCTTGAAAGGGAGAATCCACATGAGGAGACCCCCCACACTGCCACCTCGCCCCTAATGAGCACACGTCTATTTCACGTAGCACCAGGGCCACGAAAATACCATTGGCAGGACCCAGCCTAAGAAGGACAGTTACAGAGAGTAATAATGGAAGACGTACCTAGTGGGTGGAAGCCCTGTGGCTGTCCCCCAGGAGGTGAAGGAACTGTGCCGGTAAAAAGAGAAACAGTCATCACAAGCACATTCCAAACAAACAGTGAAATATCATACTCTTCTCAAACACCATTGGAATCACATGCAGGAGTTGGCCTTTAAAAAACCCATCCAATTGCTAATCAAATAGTTAACAGCTACAGCATGATGGCAGCACACACTGTTCTGATTAAGAAAATAAAAGAAATAAAATTGATGTTGGGATTGTGTGAATGTGGCCCACAGGCCTGGGTCATGTGGCCAGAGCCAGTGTTCAGCATCCTGGGTCCCAGGTAAGGCTGCCCCAGGCCCACCTGCCCCAGGCCTGCCTGCTCTCTCTGTCTGCCTCAGCCTCTGGTACATGAACAACCACTTTGGGTCAAGAGTGGGCATCTCAGGGTCCTGCTGAAGTGCAGATCTTGTATGTGGAAGGGACGACCCATGAACCTGTGATCACCCAGGACAGAAAGAGCAGGCCCCTGTAAGACTCTGAAACAGCCCTGGGTCTTCATCTTCTGGAAGGGTAGAAGGGTCTGGGGGTCAGGGCATGGTCAAGGCAAGTGGCGGCTGGCAAGGGAGACAGACCCTGCTCTAGATGGCTAGTCAGCAAACAGCAAATGAAATTGGTGTGAACTCACAGATTCCCGGATGTCCAGTGGCTGCAGCCTCTGCAGAGATAAAGGCAACAGGGTGGTGGTGGAATAGTAGAAACCAGGGTGGCGGAGACACTCAGAGTTCAAGGTCTGGTTTAAATGTGACTTGACTAGCTGGAGTAAACAGTGTTCTTAAGCACCTAGGGCTGCCCCCTCAGGGCTTTTACAGATCGATGTGGATTGCATCACCTGGCTAAAAACTCTGAGAGGTGCTGATTCTGAAAGAATTTGACTTAGCAACTAAAATACCAACACCATCAGCAAAATAGTTAACATTCTAGTGCCTTTATCATGGGTCATGTGCTTGACTAAGTGGTCTGTTTAATCCTCCCAAACAACTTTATGAGGAAAGTACCATTCTTTTCTTTTCTTTCCAAGTGACCTACCTTTGTGGACACTCAAGTTGAATACCTTCCCTTATATCAAACTGCTGGCACTGTTTCCAGAGTCAGAACAGAAATCTGCTGTCCCAGGCATGGGGGCTGGTTTCAGGCATGGAGGCATTTCCAGACTCTGTTTGCAAATTCCAGGCATGACCCAGGCAGTTCCATGAGGGGGACCTGTGCTCACCTGAGCAGATGACACTGGCGTCCTCGTGGTGCCCGCAGTTGTGGCTGAACCAGCCACTGTGTGGACACTGCTCCAGAGAGGACTCGCTTCCCGTGCAGTTGACATCATCGAGGAGGATGCGGCCTGACCCTGGGGGGAAGCTGGCCCCCGGGAGGGCAGACATGGCCAGGCCACAGCCCAGCTGCCTGCAGACCACGTGGGCATCCTCTATGGACCAGCTGTCATCACACACCGTGCCCCAGGTGTCGGCGTAGTAGACTTCCACTCGGCCCTCACACCTGCTCGTCCCATTCACCAGCCGCAGGCCCAGACCTTGGTGGACATTCCAAACAATGACCTCTGTCAGGGCTCATCCAGAGAGGTCCCCAGAAGAGAAACCCAGGATGTCCTGGAAACTGTGCTATCAAAAATAATAAATCTACACCCCCTTCATTTCATGTCATGTCATGTCATGTCATTTCATTTCATTTCTTGCCTTGGGTATTATTTACCCAGTGTGCTAGTCAAGGTTACAACTGGTTAGGAAGCCCTATGCTCTGTAGCCAGCTGGCGCAGTGACCTGCATCACGGTGTCACCACCCCCTTCTCTTTTGCTGCGCCCTAAAGTCTTGAGCCTGACACTCATGGGGTGGTTGGACTCTCCGTGAGAACCTATCACACACACTCTAATTGTGGCGTGTGAGTAAGTACGATTTATGTGCCCTTCCACACATCCATCCAATGTCAATAGCAATCGTCCCCATCTGTGTCGTTCTATGATCAGGTACAACGACATATGTGAAGACAGGCTGGGCAGTCACTACAGGCTGACCTCCACTCTCAGCAGGCAGTTACCAGAAAGGGCCGAGACTGGCCATGCTCAGAACACAGCCCAGCTGAGCTCATGGCAGAATGGGTAGAGATCTGGGGTCAGTGTGCACCTCGTTCCCCTTCCTAGGTGCCAGCTTGCACCAGCCCCGGTTAGCCATTCTTCTATCTCAGTTTCTTCTCTCCTCTCACTTTCCAATCACAGATTTTCTGGGTGAACCCAGACATTGTGGGCCCTTCCCGCAGCGCAGCCTTGGGTGCGGCCTGCGGCTGTGCAGGAGCGCGGTTGCCATAGGGACACTTCCTCCCACAGAAACGCTGAAGGTATTCTGAGCCAAAGCTACAGAGGGAAGGCACTGAAGAGAAGGGAAGGTTACCTGTAGGTGTGGGCACCTCTGTTGGCTCTGGAAAATGTGCTAAGGACAGATAAAAAAGTGAAATCAGCGAGTTACACAGGATCTTAGGTGTCAAACATTGAACTCTCAATCACCTGTGGGTGGGCTCTCTGCCTTGTGCATCAGTTACAGTTTCTGAGTTTAAGTTGGTCTGCTCCCCAAGTCCTTTCTCTGTGGGGAGCACTCCCTCCATCGCCCCTCTGCTGGGTCCACAGCCAAGTGATACAAGGTCAAGAAGAGCAAAGCACGGTGGTTGCTAGATAGTCTTAAAGAGCAGACGCGTTTTCGAGTCAAGACAGAATTCTCTGGGGACCACTGCTATTTAGCATAACCTCCTCTGGCGCCTCCTTCGAAGGCTCGGGGTCATTCCCCCTTTCCCCAACTCTCCTCTGCATATTGTGTCTTACTCTTAAAGACCTGCTGTGGAAAAGCAGCCAAAACATGACCACTGGCCACAGTCAGGGAAACACTAAGCTGAGGTGCTTTCACGCCTTCATCCTTCACAGTTCTGTCGAGGGGAGCGCAGTGAACAGAGATCAGTGCCCGGCTGATGTCCAGCCAGCCCCACATGGCCACTCTGCACTCCCGCCTCTGCCCAGGGGGATCCTCGGAACCCCGCCCGGCCTCAGGAAGCAAATGCTATGTGCCTCCTCATCTGCATCCAGAGGAGAGAAACTGAGGCCTTGAGTGGCTCCGATACTCACTCAGGGTCCCCAGCTACTAAATGATGGAGCCAGGATGACACACCCAGGGCATTCGGGCCCCTAAGCCACTCCCCTCACACTCCTGCTGACTTTGTCACAGCAAGATACAGACAATGAGTTGAGAACAAGTGAAGTTACCTGGAGCTGGGGGACTCCCTGTGGCGGGTGGTGTTGAGGAAGGCAGGGCGGCTGTGAGAGACAAACCGAAAGGTGAGGCAGCTCATGCCCTTCAGTCTTCTTGAACCCAAGAGGTGGACTTGCCTATTGGATCATGAGGGCCGTGGCTGGTGTGGGGAGAAGCTGCACCCAGTCTGGGGATCTAAGAATTGCCCTGAGTTGCCCTGGTTACAGCCACCAGATGGCATTGCTTTTGTTTCTGCTCTGCCACTGGATACTGCAATGTCATTTTGTGATTTTTTTTCTTTTTGGGGGCAAACTATGGCCACAGTCATGGTCATCTAGTGAGGAGCACCTATCTTGCCAGTGGCTTTGGGTTTGTAATTCTCCCTGGGTGTGTGTCTCTTGCCTCCCGGAGTAAATGTCGGTTTTCCAAGGGCAGAGCCACGCTGTCTCAAAGACAAGCACCAGCACCTTCAGCACCAGGAGGGAGCTAAAGGGAGTGGGCATGGACCTGGGCCCGGAGCGCCAGGGCCCCGGGAGGAAAGGACTCAGAGCTGCTGCCTGTGACCTTTCCCTCACCCTTGACCCACCACCCATCGCCCTACCCTGGGCCCTGCTTCCAAACCTCCCTGTTCTCTAGGCCCCCCAGGCCTATCTTCTGACATCACACTCGGCGTGACAGACATTGGCACGATGTCACACTCAGCATGACTTCAGCTCCTGCTTTGCTCAGAACACTGATTCTGTCTCTTGACTTCTCTCCTCTCCTCTCAGAACCTTCCAGCAGCCCCTGCTTGTCCTTCCCCCTGTCATTGCGGCCAGATCTATGATAAGCCAGTTTGCCTCCTCCTAGCCAAACCTTGACTCCAACTACCGAGCCTGTTTGCAGAAACTCAGCTGGGGCCCGGGGGCTGAACCCAGGAATGGTTCACAGAGGCCTGACTCCTGACTGGTGGGGTGTGAGATTGTTTCAGGTGGCACATTTTCTATGTTAAGAGTTACATATTTATTGCATTAAAACTTAAAAATTCACATTTAGTTTATTCTAATTAAGGATATTTTCAGATATACATGGTATGAATTGATGAGATAAGATAGTGCACTGTATTTTCTCACCCAAGGACATGCTTATTAACTTTAGAGAGAGGGGAAGGGAGAGAGAAAGAGGGAGAGAAACATTGATGTGAGAGAGGAACATCGATTGGTTGCCTCTTGTACGTGCCCAGCCAGGGATGGAACCCACAACCTAGGTATGTGCCCTGGATTGGAATCGAACCCATGACCTTTTGGCTTACAGGATGATGCTCCAACCAAGCCACAGCAGCTAGGGCGGTATTTTAATTTTTAAACACTTTAACATTGTTTTATTGCTGCTGCATTTATTTTTATGTACTATTTAAGGCAAGCCATCCTGGCTCTCCGTTTCTGGTGCTGATATAAAGTGTTTGTGAAATGAATTCATCTAAATGAGGAAGAAGAGTCCATGTAGAGGGAAACCTTAAGAAAATGAATAGTGTGGGTGGTCAGTGGGTGTGGCAGGGGTCATACTGGGACACCTGCACGGCTGGCCCTTGGGAAATGGTGGTTGAGGGACAGCCCAGGATTTCCCTGCAGTACAGTGGGAAATGCCATTTCTCCCAGCCCCTGCCTGAGCTGAGAACAACTCACCGGAACAGATGACACCGGCGTCTTCATGGTGGCCGCAGTTGTGGGAGAACCAGCCACCATGCGGGCATAGCCACAGTCTGTCTTCAGTCCCCGTGCACTCCACATTGTCCAAAGCGATGGGGCCCTGGCCTCGGTCGAAATGCGCTCCCCTGGGGGCTGATACAGCCCTGCCACAGGCCAGCTGCCCGCATACGACCTGGGCGTCACGCAAGTCCCAGTCATCATCACACACTGTCCCCCAGGTCCCATTGTAGCGCAGCTCCACACGGCCCTCGCACTGGTGACTGCCATTGGCCAGCCTGAGGGCCACATCTGGAAACACAGACACAACCGGCCACTGCAGTGGGGACCCCACCCCATTGTCACTGCCTTCGAGGAAGACCCGGAGTTTCCTCTGAGCTGACCAGCTCTGGGAGTGGAGGGGCTCTTCTCTTACCCAGGGGAGAGAACTGTGGTGGGTTGGAGGGGCTGTCAAGGTAGTTCGGGTGCAATTGCTTATGTCAATGTGATTTTTCGTTTTTAAAGCTTTTTTCCCAGACAAGATTGTCCACTTGACAGAGGCCAAAGGAGGCCCCTGGAGGCCCTATGTGAAGTGGGACACACCAGGGACATGAACGCTCAGTGCTCCTGCCCTCAGTCAGGAGCAGTGTCCTCTGGGCAGGAGGAAAGGAACTCCCCACACATTTGGAGTGAAGCGAGCTCAAAGCCAGCATGAGCCCAGTTCCCCTTATCAGCGCAGAGGATGCACCCTGATACTGGAGTGCAGGTGCGTGTGGTCCAGCCACCCATGTGGGGTGTTCAGCCACCTCCTCCAGGCAGATCTTGGGGGTAAACCCTGTCCCATCCCTGGTCCTCAGGCACAGAGGTGGCTGTCCAACCTCGCCATCATTACCCCACAGGGCCAGGGGCTAAGGTGACCGAAGAACCTACCAGTATTATTCTCATCTTGCACAAAAGACTCATAGGTGGCATGAAAGCCACCGTTGGTGATGATATCATTGCTGTGGAAGACCACTGCCAAGCGATTTGAGGAGGAGGTGAATACTGGGGTTATACTGGAACAGAACCTCCCCAGAGAGAAGGATTCGCTCTGTGGGCCATCGAAGATTTCAACGAAGTCGTACGGACAGCCATGGACGTTTTCTAGCCTGTGAAGTAACAACATCACTCAGTTTCAAACCACTGGGGCTTTTCCTGCAGTGGGCACTACTCGGATTGGTTCGAGGAAGGTTCTAGAAAAGCTGTCTGAAACCTGCATCTCTTCACACAGGTTGGAGGAAATGAAGACCCTGTGGATGCAGGCAGTAGGTACCTTTCTGTTCTAAAAATGTTTTAATGTTTTCATTCAACTGTATTTTCTGAATACTTATTGCAAGTGCAAGGAAGATAATACTTATTACAAGTGCAACGTCGTATTGACAGGTGTTTTGGTGAAAAGTAAATCTTTCTCCCACCCCCTAACTTGCCCCCTTCCCAGAAGCAGCTGGAAGGAACGGTCCTCTTTCCTTCCATGCACAGAGGGCAGCTGCAGGGCTGGCGCCTGTGGTTTCCTGCAGATCGTTCCACAGCAGCTCACCCCCCACATGCAGCAGCAGTGCATGGTCGTGCCAAAGTCTAGTTCACGGACCTCCTACTGATGGGCAATCAGGTCGTTTCCAGTCTATTGCTCCTGTGAGATGCCCTATGATGGTCCTCCACGCCATGAGGCTTTCCCTATAGACCAAGTTCCTGGAACTGGAACTGCTGGGTTAAAAGGTCTGCGTAGTCAAAGTTTCATCAGTGTT
The DNA here is from genome assembly GCA_007922815.1 of Macrotus californicus. Classification (NCBI taxonomy): domain Eukaryota; kingdom Metazoa; phylum Chordata; class Mammalia; order Chiroptera; family Phyllostomidae; genus Macrotus; species Macrotus californicus. The sequence goes on from VMDR010006331.1 coordinate 14,344, forward strand.
ACTAAATAGGCCTCCAAGGCTTGCCTCACCTTTGAGAATTAGCTATGGAAGTTGTTTATTTTTTTGCAGGGGGATGGGTAGGCGGGTTTGGTCCAGAATAAGCTACTGAAGAGTAAAGTAAAAAATAGGAAAATTTTACTCACGCCAGCACGTCAAATGTTAGTTTGACATGAGCCCTGTCATCCACCTGTATGTCCCAGGCACATGTCACATTTGTGGGGTATTGTTTAGGGTACAAAGGGCTGGTGAAGGAGCCCGAAACATTTGTGAGCAAACCGCCACAGTAGAAATTTTCATCTGCAAGAAACAGTGATGCAGCCCCATGAGGAGGGGCTCTGACTTCTGCTGGTGTTTTCAGAGGGGTCAAGAGGGGACAGAGTGAGGGCAGGAGTCAGAACTTGTTCTAAGGCTGCTTTGGCTGGTAGCCAAAAAGTTAGCTTTGGAGACCCCTCAGAGTTTCCCGTGCTGCTCTTTGTCAGCTCAGAGCATTGTGGCTGTCCTGTCGAGTGACAGGGCTTCTCTGAGAAGAAATGATCATGACACACAGTTGGAAGGGCTTTATGAACCCACACGCACAGACAGGTCTCAGCACGCGTGTTAGTGCAAAGGAGGCAAAGACAATGCAAACTGCAGCATCCTTCCTCAGCATGACGCGTTCTGAAACAGCTTGTATTAGAAGATCCCTCGTGTTATACCCAAATCCTAGCTGGCATCAAGACCAAATTACCTGAAGCATCCAACTCATGTCTGAAATATTGGAATCGGGGTGGAATGTATTAAAAAAGCCCCTCTTTCCTGCAGCTTCTCGCTTATAAAAGGAGGACAGCGCATTCATCGAGTTGCTGCCAGGGCTGAAATCGAAAGCAAAGCAAATAGAAACCACACGCAGGGTCTAAATAAAGCTGAAGTACCTGTAGGGGGGCTGTCACCAGTCAACTCTGAAAATACACAGAGAGAAAAATGACACTGTGAGTGAGGTCTTTTTTCCAGAATAAATACTCCTTTGAGATACTCAGAAACATTGACATTCGAAGCTGTGATTTCTCCGTGCCCCCGTGCGCAGAGAGGACTCTAGCTGTTCATGAGATTGGACATTTGCACACCATGGGCGTGGACGGGTGAAGTTTGCTACAGCCAGTTCAGGGCCGAGCCTGGGTTCCTATTATATTCCCGCTCTCGGCAGTGTCCAGAACATGACTGCCACTGCAGGCCCTCAGCCCCGCCCTCTGCAGGCACCGACTCGGAAACTGCTTTGCTGGTGAATCTGAACTCTTCTTTCCTGCCTGTCTCCCTATCCTCTGTGGCTCCCAGCCCCACCTTCATGTCAGTGCTAAAGAGCTGTGTGGCTGCCGTTATTTAGAAACAGAGAACTTAATTCGCTCAAGCCCCAACTTCAGGATGAAAAGTGGCTAGAATTCACATGTATCAGGGCACTGGTGATGGGTGGAAGCAGACAGAACAGCAGTACCTGTGGCTCCTGCCTCGGGATTGCCAGCGACACCTACACAAAGACAGAAGAGAGATGGACAGATGCGTTAAGGCAGTCATATCTTCCATAAAAGAAAATCGGGCACTTTTTGTTAGGGTCAGGCACATTCTGTTTTGGGCAGTTGTGAGTGTAGTATCGGAAACCATTCACATTGGTTCAAGATTGGCCACCCATGAACGTGCCTACTGGCTTTCAGGCTCACGAGGGCCCATCTAGCTGCTGGAAGCCCAAAATGGGAAACTCGTATTTCTTCACTTGTGCTCACTGATGGGGCTGAGGGTGCGTTGGTAACAGAGCTGAGCTCCTTCTTTCCCAGGGCTCCTTGGGGGCCATACTCACTGAGTATGGCCTGCCGTGGGGTCTTGGCAGTGCCTCTGCCACCTTATCCATGAAACAAGGATGCCAGTGGGCTCTACTTCACTGGCCGTGGAGACGAACCAAGAATGTACACTGGTTTCAGGGCAGAGCCTGGCAGGTGCTAGGTGCTCTTTGGACACCAGCTACGAGTCCTACTCAGGAGACAGTGGATCGGCACCGACCCTGTGGCAGGTCTATCCAGGCCTGGGATGTCTGATGACTCACAGCCTCTATTAAATCCCCACAACCTTCAAGGTGGGAACCTTGGCAGTTTTACAGATACCACAATTGAAAGGAAAGAAAACAAACTCTTAAGCAAGTTGACTTAAAAATATGACTTGAAGACCAGTGCTCCATTCTGAGCGACTGCCTGCTGGCGTTGACTTTTCCCTTCCCAGAGACTGCTGCTGGGCAGCACTCTGAGGTGTGCTGTGCTCCACAGGACTCACCTGAGCAGATGGCACTGGCATCCTCATGGTGCCCACAGTTGTGGGAGAGCCATCCGTTGTGTGTGCATTGCCACACCTGGGCTTCGTCTCCAGTGCACTGCACGTCATCCAGCGCGATGTGGCCAGTCCCTCTGTCAAAGAAGCTCCGAGCTGGGGCTGACAAAGCCTTGCCACAGCCCAGCTGCCGACACACCACACTGACATCTCTCAGGTCCCAGCCGTCATCGCACACGGTGCCCCAGGTGCCGTTGTAGAAGACCTCCACCCGGCCCTCACACCTGTGGCTGCCATTCACCAGTCTCAGGGACACATCTGGGGGATAGAAAGGTAGGCTTCTGAGGTGTGGTACTGTCCCCAGACTTTAGGACCTTCTTCAGATAGAGAATGCCCAGCAGCACTTGGGCACATGTCCCCGTATTTGCTGTTGGACTCTAGAGAGGGTGGGCCTGTGTCCTGATCTGTGTGGAATAGTCCTGGTTTATGGCTGTTCATTATTTTAGAGTCCCTTTAAAAATTCTCAAAAGTATCCTGATTGGAGGATAACTTACATGGTCAAACTAAGCATAACCCACTGAGAGCTCTGAAATGTCCCCATGTGCTGCTGTGTAAGTGTCTGGGTGGTTTTTGTATTGAATTCAGCTGGAGGCAGGTAGGTGGGTAGCTGCAGTTGGACATAGTTTTGCTCCAGAGGCTTTGCCAACTGCATGCACCCTTCCCTCGGAGAGCAGTGAGGCACTCATCTGGGTCCCCCATGTGCACACACAGCCAAGGCATGACGGGAGATTCAGCCACCCACTTTTCCAGACAATGTTTTGGTGAGGGAAAATGACAGTGAGTGTCAGAGCAGGGCAGGGGGCGGGCAGCCAGGGGGTGGGGGGAGAGTGTCAGAGCGGATGTCCCTTAGGCTGTCACTAATGAAGGTGGGCTCCGCAGGCCAGATTTTGGAAGTGCCTCTTCTCTTCAAGGGAAAAGACGCAAATCAGATGTAGCCCCTGCAAGGTACATTTCAGGATACCTACCGCTCTCCCTTTTATTGGGCTGGGTGGCTTTGTACAGGGCATAAAACCCCGTGTTGGTGATCATGGCGTCGCTCCTGAACACCACGGTCATGATGTTCGCAGAGGACAGGAAGCTGAGCTCTGCCCCAGCGCAAAATCTGCCCAAGGAGAGGGAGGCACCTTGTCGTCCATCGAACACTTCAAGAAAGTCGTAGGGACACCCATAGACATCTTCTAACCTGAGGCAGTAATGCAGAGTTAGTCTCCCCAAGGACATCTGCAGAAATGTCTTAAATAAAATCGCTATTGGCCTTGCATCCAGCCAGAAACTGCCATTGGCCCTGCCACCCCCTTCCAACCACACACCCCACCAATGGACTTCACCCCTGTCCTTCCCTCGTGGGACTGGCCCAGGTTGGTCTGCCTTTCATCATGTCTCATTTGCTCTGTGCCAGCCCCCCACTGGCCCCAACTGCTGTCCGGGCTTTCAGTCTCTCCCACCATCTTCATCTCTGCCTTGAGGGTCCCCTGTAGGTCCCCTGACTCTATTCAAACTCTACCACCCCCTGGCATGGTGGAAAACGTCCTCTAGGTCTCACTGAGTAAAACTCTCACAAGAGCCCAGGCAAGGAGAAATGGCAATGGCCATCACAGCTCCGGGGGCCTGTTGGGTAGGACTGTTTTGCCCAATGCGGTGACTTCTTTGCTCATGTGTTTTCATGACATGTTTCATCCGACCTAGGTGATCAGAGAAGCTGTCCCTGACCATCCTGCCTAGTGCTGCCTATGCCCCCATCACTCTCCATCTGGTTCCCATGTATGCATGCATACATTTTCTTTGTAGTACTTACCACCTTATCCCTAACTGAAACTGTCCATCGAGTTTTGTTTTATTTGAGTGCTAGTTATCTCCCTTTCTAGACTGTAAACCCCATGAGGGCAGTGAAGCCTGTCTTGTCTGTCTTGTCCAGCACTGTAAGCCTATTCCTAGACTGGTACTCACACAGAGTGAGCTCAATAAACATACATTTAAAGAACATCAACATTTGAGCCCTGGTTGGTGTAGCTCAGTGGATTGAGTGCGGGCTGTTAACCAAAGGGTTGCTGGTTGCATTCCAAGTCAGGGAACATGCCTAGGTTGCAGGCCAGGTCCCCAGTAGGGGTCGTGTGAGAGAAAACCACACATTGATGTTTCTCTCCCTCTCTTTCTCCCTCCCTTCCCCTCTCTCTAAATATAAATAAATAAAATCTGTATTAAAAAAATTTAAAAACAAAACAAAAAAAGAATATCAACATTTATCTAACATGATTGAAGTGCAACATACACACATTTGCATTTAAATAACAGTAAGTAAGCTTTGATGCATATAAGTGCTCATTGCCTGAAATATATACAATGGACACAATTACACCTGTATGCAGACTGCTGAATTCGAAAACATGCTCCATGCAGAACACATCTGTTCCAATGAAGTAAGAGCAAAGAACCTCAAAAGAACCAATTTTTAGTTTTTTTTTTTAAAAAAGTGATATTATCTTTATGTAAGGTGACATTGCAATCTCAGAAATCATTTCATTAGAAAACAGAGCTCAATTCACCTAGAAAGAATGAAATAGCATACTTTAAATGTGGATATAATTTCGACAAATCAAGTGTGAAGCAAAACCTGAAATAGAAGCTGAAATAGAAAAAAATGAGGCAAGCTTCGGAGCAAATCAAGATTTCTGTCTCTGGACTATTGACAGTGGAGGCTGGATAATTCTTTGCTGTGGGGGCTGTCTTGGCAGTGGTCTCCAGCTTTTCCACAATTTTTCCACAGATGGGGTGGGGGCGGTTGGGGCAGAGACAGGAAGTAGAGCCTAGGTGGTAATGCAAGCAAAGCTTTGTTCATTCACCTGCCACTCACCTCCTGCTGTGCAGCCCAGTTCCTAACAGGCCACAGACCAGGGTTTGGGGACCCCTGAATTGTAGGATCCTTAGCAGCATCACTGGCCTCCACCCACCAGGTGGCAGTGGCACTCACCCTCCCCATGGTGACAATCAAAAATATCTGCAGACATAGCTAAATGTCCTGTGAGGTGGTATAACTGTTCCCAGCTGAGACTTGCTGGAGAAAATAATTACTAACTTTATGTCCCAAGTAACAGCTGTTTTCCAGAAGTGATAAAATGGTACTGTGTCCCAAAACACTGGAACTGAACATTTAATTGATTTGAACTCCATGGTACCAAGTCTTCCCACATTGCTTTCAACAAGCAAATGTGTGTGAAATGAATGAAGAACTGAGTGAATGAACGAATGACTGATAAGTACGTTGAATCCATCCCTCACCGCCTCCCCGTTTTACATTTGAAGGCAGCATTTTGCCTTTCAGATCTTTGGCTGCTGTGGCCAATGAGCATAGATGGAAGGCGGTGGCAGAGATCCGGGACAGACTGTGTGACCATGTGAGGAAGAGAGAATGACCCACATGTGACCAGTGAGGAAGGATGAAACCAGGGTTAAATGCTATTAGGAAAAGTCATTTTGATTAAAAAGTTACTTGTGTGTGCACGTGTTTAGGACTACATATACATATAAATAGGCACTAAAATAGGTTGAATTCCTTTAAAAACAGGTGATGATTGGAGAAAGAAGTGGGAAGTCCAAGGCACGTGATGAGAGAAATGAGTGAACAGGGGCTATGTAATTTGTAGAGGAAAAGTCTTTGATAGAGAAGGGGTAGGGGTAGATTTGTTTTGTGCAGCATTGCAAGGAAGAATGAAGGTCAGAAAATGGGGAAGAAGAACAGATATGGGTTCAGCCAGAGGGAGACGCTGTGTGCCCAGGTGGAGCTGGCCGAGAGCGGAGGGGTGAGGTGTTCTTCATGGTGGGTCACCCTGGCTGAGGCTTGCTGGCTTGGTGTCAGGGATGCTTGTGAGATATTCTCTAGTTGCATAGGAAGTTGAGCTCAGTGATGAAAAGACTCCCCTAAACTCAGAGGACCAGACCAATTTTCACCTAAAATGTAAAAGGATTTGCCACACAGTGCTATAGCCTGAATGTTTGTGTCCCCTAGACTTCATAGGTTGGAATCTAACCTCCAATGTAACAGTATTAGGAGGTAGGGCCTTTGGGAAGTGGTTAGGTCATGAGCGTGGAGCCCTGATGAATGGGATTAGTGTCCTTATTAAGAGGCCTAATAAAGCTCCCTCATCCCTTCTGCCACGGGAGATTATAGGGAAAAGACCACCATCTATGACAAAATGGTCCCTCACGAGACACCAAATCTGCTAGCATATCAATCTCAGACTTTCTGGCCTCCAGAACTATAAGAAAGAAATGTTTGTTATTTATGAAGCTGCCCAGTTTATGGCATTTTTGTTATAGCAGGCTGAACAGACTGAGACACAGAAATGCCACATCTTTGAGGAAAGCATGGATTCTGATCTAACTCGGCATTTGAAGCAGAGAAAGGCCAATCTGCTTACTTCAGGCTCGGGATGGTCAGCTCGATGTAGAACATCTCAGCCACGTGTATCACCCAGACACACTGCATGTTGGTGGGGTAGTTTGTAGGGAACCAAGGACTGGAGAAGGAGCCCAACAGACTGGAAGTTACTCCCCCACAAGAGTCACTTCCTCCTGTAAAAGCAGACAAGAGGCCCACAGATAGCATTTTCAGGGCTGCATTTTACATCTTCCCAGGTGTAGAAGCCAGAATTCCACCAAGCTCAACAGTGAATCACAAAATGGGAGTGAGCCATGCTGGTGTAGACATGGCTGTGGCTTGGCTGGTGTGTGATTATACCGCTCAGAGGGAATGAAGGAGGGGGGAAGGACGTAGGCAGGACCCTCAACTGATTGTAGGTGAGACTGGAGATGAGATTGGACAGGTATCTGGTAGGAGTGAGGTATCCAGCCCATTCTTCATTAAAGCTCTCCCCGGCTTCCTGCCGTGTGAGCCAGGTGAATCCACAGCCCTTTTGGTGAGGGCTCCAACCCACCAATTCCTCCCTCTCAAGGAGGCCAGGACAGACAGATGCTATTCTACTTCTATGAATTACCATATAGATTCCATCCTTTACAGGTTATACTTACATTGGAGGAGAGTTACCTTGTGGTATAGAAGCTTGAGGAACAGCAGCTGCAAAAATCAAACCCCAAGACAATCAGGAAAGAGCTTAGCATCATAAAATCATTTTCTACTGAAGTCTGAATGAATGAACCTGCCCTTCCTGCTGTGCTGTCCTGGGAGGAGAGTTTTGGATGTCATTTCATTTGGGAGATGTAGCTATTAGCTCATTGTCCAAGCCACTGGTTCTCACCCTCTGCTGCACATCAGAATCCCACGGGAAGCTTTGAATATAGCTGATGGCTGAGTGTGACCCTAGAGATTCTGGTGTGACTGGGCTAGGGTACAGCCCGTACCTTGGGAATTTTAAAAGCTCCTTGGGGGGTTGGTTTAGTGTCTAGGTCACTAATCACCAGGGTCTAGGTCAGGATGGAGGTCAGTCTTCTAATTCACTTTGCAGAGATATTGTGTCCAACCTACCTAGGGGTGTAGAAGTGATATCTGGATCCCAGTCCCCAGCATCTGCTAGCATGAAAAAGAAGATAAACTTATGAAGTCTAAATTCAATTTAATGAAGACAAAGAAGTGATTTTCTGGCATGGGCAGGTCTCAAGTAGACAGGCATCATGTCACGCAAGCAAGAACAAAGGCATATTTAGACTTTGGGAGAGGTTGCAGAGAACAAGACCTGCCTGCCCATTTTGTAGCCTTTCTGTGTGTGACTGCAGAATGTAGTCAGACTCCCAGCATTCTCTGTCAACCTGGCTGAGGGACATTCATCTGTCAGACCACAGTCCTTAGCTTCCCTGGCCCTGCTCGGGGCACAACCTCCACCCATCACCAAGATGCCACCGGCTGAAAGATCAGAAAGAACCTGCCATTGGGGGGGAAGGCTACCTGAGCAGATGACACCAGCGTCCTCATGGTGGCCACAGTTGTGGTCTGACCAGCTGGAGCTAGAACACTGGCCGAGGTGGGCCTCACTTCCTGAGCACTGAATGTTGTCCAGGAGGATGTCTCCAGAGCCTGGGCCAAAGTGGGCCTTTCCAGGGGCAGCGATGGCCCGACCGCAGCCCAGCTGCCGGCATACGACCTTGGCTTCACTCAGGTCCCACAGGTCATCGCACACAGTGCCCCAGATGCCCCGGTGGAGGACCTCCACACGTCCTGAGCACTGTCCAGAGCCATCCACCAACCGCAGCTCCAGTCCATCTTCTAAACAGAACAGAATTTTATTTGTGAGCTTGGAACATTTTAAGTGGAAAGGATGTCCAGTTCCCAAGTTTGTGGCTTTCTGAAAAAATTACAGGGATTCTTACGAGGGCCTCTGAGCATCAGAGGCCCCACACTCGGCAGGCGGTGTGCGTGCTGGGGGAAAATTGGACTTGGCTCTGGAATGAGAGCCTATAGGGCCGTGGCTGAAAGGCTCCCCAGGCCTGTCATTTGGGTGAATCTAGGGTATGAGGTGGGCAGCTCCGGGAGAGAAGTGAAGTCTTCAGGAAAGTCTGGCTTGCAGGTTTCAGCACTCTGGACAGTTCCAACATGGAGGGGAGTGAGGACACAGGCCTAAGACCTTCAGAGCACACAGCTTCCTTTCCCCAGTGGAAGCTAGCAGCCTGTCCATTCACATGCAGGCTGGATGTCAGCACTTGCCTTATTCCAGCTGCCCACATGACACTCTTAGAGGGAAAACCCAGCAGCTGTGGAACAGAGCTGACAGGGCTAAGTGGGAGGGTCTTTTTTTTTTTTTAAATCCTCACTCTAGGACATGCTTATTGACTTTGGAGAGAGGGGAAGGGAGGGACAGAGAGAAACAGTGATGCAAGAGAAACATCAATTGTTTGCCTCTCCTACACACTCAGACCAGGGACTGAACCCACAATGTAGGCCTGTGCCCTGACTGGGGATCAAGCCCACAACCTTCCAGTTTACAGGATAACACATCAACCACCTGAGCCACACTAGCCAGGGCAGAAGTGGGAGGGTCTTTTAAAACTGAATCTCAGGCACCTGCTAATAGGGAAGTCCTTCGACTTAGAAAACTGTGCTGTTCTTTAAAGACTACTTGACGTTCTCTACCTGACTCTCCTCCGCTCTGTGGGGTCGCGCTGAACAGAGCATGAAAGCCAGTGCTAGGGACCATAGAATCACTTCGGAACACCACTGTCATGATGTCTGAGGAGGACAGAAACACCAGAGCTGCCGGGGCGCAGAACTTCCCCATGGAGAGCGCAGCAATTCTGGGGCCATCGAAGATTTCGACTGAGTCGTAGGGGCATCCAGGGCTATCTTCCAGGCTGCGGGGATCAGAGCAGAGGTTAGCGGCATGCTAGAACTTCCTAGATCTTAAAGTGATCATCGGATGAAATGTTTGGATTAGGTCTTAAATTGCACATGTACATACAAGATATCGGTGAACCTTTTCAGATGCCTTATTATCAGAACTCTTATTTTCTTTGCCTGAGGAAGGAGTGAGACTGACAATTATGACTTACCATAGTAACAGACATTTTAAAATCATAATTTTAGTCAATCACAACCTATAGGAAACATCAAGAAATGCTAATGTGCACTGCAAAAAAATTCTCAGCAGTCAAATGATCAGCATGTAATTGGCAATGCAGCCAGTTTTTTCTATCTCTGCATTTCACAACATTTTCTATATCCAAATTCTCGGGGCGAAAAAACATGCTTTTAAAATAAAGCATACAAGGGTGGGCAAAAGTAGATTTACAGTAGTGAGTACATGAAACAGAGCTTTTTCATATTATTATTTATAATTATTGTATTGTTTTCCATACTAACATCTGCAACCTACTTTTGCCCACTCCTGTATAGAAGAGTATTTGCACTTTGGTGATTGTTCAGAAGGGATGCATGCAAGGGGTGGTTTTGGAAGAATAGACAACCAATAACATGACAGACCCTGGGGGTGCGAGTTCAAGGTTTTCACTTTCTTATAGGCTGTGTCCTTAGGGTAACATGTTTCTAGGCTATTCTTTGGCATAGGCATGTATGACCCCATAGACTGGGCATGTGAATGGTGGATTATCACAGAACAGGATAGCAAGGTTGTGTCCATAACATGGGGTGTGTCAAACACAGGAAGGAGAGCTTCATGTCCACTCTGCTTACAGGATGGTGGCAACCTGGGGCTTTGGTCTCAGACAGACATGAGGGTTAGCCTCGGACAAGTGAGTTAACCTCTCTGAGCCTCAGTTTTCTCATCTCTCATGGGGACGACAAGGACAGCTATCTTAGGGCTGTAATGGTGCTGGAATAAGACAAAGGTTACCAAGTCCACAATAGAGAGCCTGGCACACAGATAACACTAAACATATGTCAGCTCTCATTTTATGTCTTGGACATCAAATGTGGCAGTGGCTTTGGAAAATTTATTCTCTTCATGTCAGAAATGAGGCGGTGACTCCACTGTGTCCTGTTCCTTTGTGCCAACATTTAGAAGGCGCATGCTGGCATTGTTGGCTGTTGTTTGTGTGGAAAGGCTCCAACTGCTTGTTTGTAACTTAGACAAAGGAAAAAGGAAGTCCGAGAGGACAAATATTGGCACCCAGTGCACAACCAGGGCAAAGCTGGTGAGGAGGGTTTTTGTGGCATTTTTAGGAACAAATATTGAAAGAAAAGCTATTGAAGTAAGTTTATAACAAATATAGTAATAAATCACACTGAACTTTTCAAGCTAAAAGTGACTCACTGGCTAGCACTACAAAATTAACCCGAGCTTCAACATAGAAAAAAATTTGTGTTTCTTCTGGTTCTATCCCTAAAGGTTCTCCATTAAAATAACTATTTTTATTAGGATTTCACAAGCCAATATTCTTATTTAGATAGATTCTTTCCCTAAAAAGTTGTTTTCTTACCTCAGACTCGGAATCTTGAGTTTGATGCGGAACTTTTTATCCACATGAATCTCCCAAACACACTGGGTGTCTGTCGGGTAGTTTTCTGGGTACCGGGGGGTGGAAAATGAGCCAGAGAGACCAGAAATGACCCCTCCACAAGAGCTACTTCCTCCTGAAACAGCAGGACAAACGACATCAGGATCTGTCCACACGGGGGTCCCTTGTGTGACCTCAGCCATAAGCAGCTCCCACCCCATGGCTGAGTGTCATTAGACAGCAGCGTCCCCTGGGTGGGGACATACAAGACTGTCTGAATAGAACTTTAGCCTAAATGTTTCTTGGGAAGGAGAGTCCTTTCGCTCTGATTCTGATGACTCAGAAAGTATTAATGTGTGAGAGTTCCCTGCCTTTCCCTCTCCCCTACCATCTGATAAAGAAAATATATTAGTCTGGTCCATTTACGATCTCTCCCTTTTTCTGAAGTGGAAGGCGTCTTGCTTGCTGGGAGAGAGGCAGAATCCACGAGAGACACAGGCGCATAAGAGGTCAGGAGGAGCGACAATGGGACAGGGGCTGGGATGTACCTGGGGAAGAGGAGGTTTGGGGAACAAGAGGCTCTAGAACAATTTTGTGGTCTGACAAGTGGGTGACACAGAGGGGAATGTTGTGGACTGTTTGGGGAGGTTCTGACTGGGACCTCCTTCTAAGTACTTTTTATCCCTTCTTCTGGGTAGGCTGTGTTTCCTTTACTCAGTATCTACTGAGATTGGAACTTAAAGGTTTTTGGATTTATAAGGGTTAAACAAGATAATAGTGAGATCTAATCCTTCCATACAAATTATCTTATTAATATAAATAGATTCCACTTACACACACATATAATACATATGTAAATGTAAAGTACATGTGCAAAGCAGCATGCCACATAAAAAAGCAGGGTATAGAATCATTAAATTATTTTAGAGGAAATTTGAACACATAGTGTGCTTTAGAGACCTTCTCCCTAAATTATTAAGTTACTTAATTTTCTTCTTTCTGTCCCCACCACCCTCCATCCCAGTCAACTTGTAATTGTCCCAGAATCCCACAGATTCCTGGTCTTTTCTGTGATGGATGTGGGACGTGATGAGGCACCCAGTCATCCGATAGTTCTAGCGTCGATTGCATTTGCAGGTTCTAATAACCAGGTTCAGGTTGGACTCACACTGGGACTCAGACTTCCTAAACCTCTACACATGGCAGGGGGTAATGGACTGGTGCCCATGAGGGTGCCGCTCCAGGGCTGCACCCAGAGAAGGCAGGCTGAGTGTGGCCAGATGGGCTGAGCCACATGCTTTTCAAGTCTCTGGTCACCCTCCTGCCTGCTCTGGCCTTAACAGATCCACATGTCCCCTTCCCAGCCTGTTCGTTTGGTTAAAAAAGTCAATATTAACAGGTACCAGATGTCTTAATGCCATGTCCCTCAGCAAGGCTGTGGTGAGCATGGAGGGTCTCCTCCAGCTGAGGCCCTGGCTGCCCTGGCCTTCACCATGCCAGTCTCCTTGTACCATGGCCTGGGCACACTGCCCAGCAGCTAGTTTGGGGGTTCTCTTAGCATGGAGTTACCATTTCAATGTAAAACAAGTGATTACCTGTTATATGATCCTGAGAAGCTGTGGAAAGACCTAGAAGAGAAAAAATGGTGGAGGAGAGTAACAATGATAACCAGACGGCTCATTTCACTCAGCGTGGTCTTCTTCATTTCCCTGTCTTCCATGGAGTTTTAAGGTTAGCTGAGTTACATGAAATAAGAAAACTACAGATGAGTGTTCATTTGAATATCCATTGCCCTTGAACCTAACCATGGCCCTTTGACTTTAGACAGCCCTCCCCCTCTGACTCATGACCCCAACACATAAAGCTGGCCATCCCCAGGAATGCCCAGAACACATCAAGGTTTTCTCCAGTCAGGTGCCCAAGAGAGATGCTTCTGCCAATGACCTGTGACCTGTGTGTGTTCTCTGAGGTTCTGTGGGGACAGCCAGATGCATTGAAAGAGCAAGAGACAGGGCTTGAAAATGCCAGTTCTGACACTGTGTAATCGCGTTATCTTCGGAAGGATTCTCCATCTACCTAGTCCTCAGCAGCGAAGATTAAATAAACCAACTTGTGCAGAAACCCCCGGCAGGATGCCTGCTGCTGCACAGAAGCTCAGAAATGTCTGTTGCTGTGCAAGGAGATACCTTTGCAACTCACCTCCAGCATCATTTCAGAATTTACACCACAGGTGTTGGTCAGCTTTTTCTAATCCTTGCTCTCTATTACAGATGAATATCATTTAATCATTAAATTCTAAGAGCTTTGAAAACAGACAAAGGTCATAAAATCTCCAAAAGCATGTTCTTACGGGTCAGGTTGATCAGTGCCAAAACTTGATTCTATCATTCACCTGCTGAGCGAGCTCAGGAAAGCTACTTAAACTTCCTACGTCTCACATTTCTCTTCTGTAAAATATAATGTCAAATGCCCTTTTTGCGGGATTGTCCTGGCAATCATCAATGATCCAAGCAGAATGTCTTTCCATTTCTGCTCTAGTTTTGCCTGGTCTTTGTGTAGCGGGGCCAATGGACAAGTGCAGTAAATGAGACTGGTGCCCAAGGGCACCCACAGCCCAGGTGTAAATCCACTGGCTAGTCCTGGATACACTGTTAACTTTCTTGTCTCAATTGTCCATCTGGAAAATGGGAATAATCCAAGTATTTGCCTCAAGAGTTATTGTGGGGATTAAATGAATTATTAATGCAAAGAGCTCAGAACAGTGTCTGGTTCTCAACATTTATATGTATTTGACATCATTTGTATCATTATTATTAAGTAGCTTGGACTAGAAAAATATGGACGTACCTGGAGGTGTGGGAGGAGGCAGGTCTTCTGCATCTAGGTGCATGAAGAAAGGCAACAGGTCACTCTCTTTCATGAATTCAAAGCAGGGAAGATGTGGGGTAAGAGGGGCATGTGTGGGTGATGAAGGGAAAGGACCATGGTCTTTCTGGGCATGGAACCAGAGCACCAGAACTTCTCCCTGGGCAATTCCAGCCCTCCTCTGGCAGGGTCCTTGGTCTCATGGGGCAGGGCACAGCAGCTGGAGGTGGGGGGCTGCTTCTCAGGAGTCAGGGCTGACTTGCCTTTAGCCCTTCTAATGCTGAATCACCTGGAATACTTGTTAAAATGCAGATTTCAGAGCCCCTTTTCAAACTGAGTTAGTCATCATCTCTGGGGTCAGGGCCCTGGATTCTGCATTGTGATGCCCAGGGTGGTACTGGTGGCCATGAACATTTGAGACCTCCTGTGTATGACACAGAGCTGTCCATGGCAGGACCTGGGTCTGAGCACAGGGCCAGGGTAGAAGCTAAGGATTGTTTGGTGAAAGAATTGATGGATGGATAGATGCAACTTTCATCTGGGATGCATGGTTTAAAAGTGCTTTCATCCACAACATGGAAATGCCTGAGAGGGGGGATGCTACCTGAGCAGGTGACACTGGCATCCTCATGGTGGCCACAGTTGTGCTCCGCCCAGCCTGAGTGGGCACACTGGCCCAGGTAGCGCTCCGCTCCGGCACACTGGAGGTTGTCCAGGAGGATGTCTCCAGATCCCTGGCCAAAGTGGGCCTGCCCAAGGGCAGACACGGCCCGACCGCAGCCCAGCTGCCGGCACACGACCTCGGCTTCGCTCAGGTCCCACAGGTCATCGCACACGGTGCCCCAGGCCCCCTGGTAGAGGACCTCTACACGTCCTGAGCACTGACCTGAGCCATTCACCAGCCGCAGCTCTGGCCAGCTCCCTGCAGGCAAAGATGGAGTGTGAGTCCTCAAAAGACCCACCTAGTGTCCAGCAGCACCAGGCCTCTGAGGCTGGGAGGACTATGGGGTTGGGGAAGAACGTGGCCTGCTCTTCAGCCTTGGGGCCTGTCCCCCATGTTGCTCCTGTGTTTCTGAGTTGCAGGTGTCTTCAGCCAGTTTAACTTTATTTCAATGGTTCTGAGAGATTACCTTTCATGTCAGGCACTGATGCTGCTGCTTAAACCAAAGAGCTATGGTTCCCACCCACACGGAGCCTAAAGCCTACGTATTGGTCAGATACAGACACGAGTCCAACGCACTGTTCCACACTGTGATCGATGCAGTGAAGAGAAAGAACAGAACACTCTAAGGGAAGACGCTGATGTGGGGAGGCAGTATGGGCTGGGAAGACCCTCTTAAAACTGGGAGAAGGAGTCTACGGCCATAGCACCCTGAACGTGCCTGATCTCATCTGATCCCGAAAGCTCAGCAGGGTCGGGCCTGGTTAGTACTTGGATGGGAAACCAGGGAGAAGGAGCTGGTCAGGGAGGGAGTTGGGCAAGGCCTTTGAACCAGAGGGAAAAGCACACGCAAAAAACCCTGAAACGCCATTTCATTCCATTATCTCTTTCTCACACAGCCACCAGCACATGTAAACAAATCAGAAGTAAAATCCAAACAAGACTTTTGAATGACTTCTCAAAGGTGAGAAAATCTCTGCATTTTAGATAGAGGATGCACTTTGAGCTGGAAGAAGAAACAGGCCAAGGGCCTATTAAGACAGCTGCCATTTTAGTCCTATCAAAATTTTTTAAAAAAAGTGTGACCTACCTGGATTATTAATAAGTGATTCCTCCGCATCTGTTCACATAGAGAATCATTAAGTCAGTATTTTTTTAGAAATTCTGCTTTTTCATAACTGAAGACAAAGATTTTCATTACATCCTTATGGGAGTGTATTGATATGATCAGGGAGTGTTAGTGCCTTTAACCGATATCATCTGGGGAGAAGTGGGTTCCCCTGCAGGCCTGGTGGGAAGATTGGTCTGGTTGCTGGTCTGCTCTGGCATCTGGAGAACGTGGCCAGATGCTATGGGCATGCTTGTGATGATGTGGCTTAAAGTGCCAACTTTGTGGCAAATGAGCTTCACTTTGGGAAATCTTTGGGGCACCTGAGATTTAGACAGTCACCCTCCAGAAGATTGAAACTTGGGAATGACATTTGCCCCCCCCCATGGGGCTGTCAGGACACACATGACAAGATGCCACAAAGCAAAAAGATGGACAAACGAATGCGTAGCAAACAAGACAATACTTATAAATATGTGTCCTCAATCAGAAGTCACAGATAGCAGGTACTGACATACGACTGAGCTGCTCCTCACACAGGCAACTCTGTGACAAGGGCCATTTCGAGTTATAGTCACTGATGGGTCCCAATCACATTAGGCATTACGGCTGCTAGTTTATAAAAAGCATCTCATTATCAGAGAGGGGTATTAATAGACATTACAGAGGGGACTCAATTATTCCTAGCTAATTGTTTGCACATAAGTACCACAGTGTTTTTAAAAATTGTCACAAGGCAATTAAAATGAGCCATTTTAGTGCACTGATTTCCTTGGTGGTGTCACTGAGTGAGGAAAATGGTAGTGAAAATTGCCAAACATGCAGCTCCTGGACAGGTGCTATGACAGTGCTTTACAGAAGACAGTGCGAGACCTTCAGCAATTCTGCAAGAAAGCAGTTAGTCTCCTAACTTTACAGACGGTGAAACTGGGAGTTTACATGTTGCCAGTGCAGCTGAGTGTTGGCGCCAGCTCTCAGATCCAGACTCAGTTCTTTCCAGCTGTGAAGTCTTCCCTAATGGGACTATACCAGCTGCCCTTTGAAGGGAAAGCCTGCCGATAGGCTCCTTAAAAATTTCCATAATTAGGACTGGCTGGTGTGGCTCAGTGGGTTGAGCACTGTGGCCTGTAAACCAAAGGGTTGGTGGCTTGATTCTCAGTCAGGGCACATGCCTGGGTTGTGGGCCAGGTCCCCAGTTGGAGGCACGTGAGAGGCAACCACACACTGATGTTTCTCTCCCTCTCTTTCTTCCTCCCTTCCCCTCTCTCTAAAAATAAATAAAGAAAATCTTAAAAAATATATAAAAAATTCCCATAATTAAACATCTGCTTTGCACATGTCTGTATCTGGTCAAGCACGCACACCTTTGGTAATTCTTACTACCAAATTGGAGAATGTGGAGGTGTTATTCTGAAAGGCTAACACTTAAAATCTTATCTATTTAACCAAATTAGAAGACCTAAAGCAACAATCAAATAATATGTGTTTGAGTGTCCTGTCTTCTCCCTGGATGACTCTGAATTCTAGCAGTGAGGTCTTGAAGCTCTTTGAAACTGGCAGTGACTATATGAAAGAGGAGAGAATACCTGAGCAGATGACACCAGCATCCTCGTGGTGGCCGCAGTTGTGCTCCGCCCAGCCTGAGTGGGCACACTGGCCCAGGTAGCGCTCCACCCCAGCACACTGGAGGTTGTCCAGGAGGATGTCTCCAGATCCCGGGCCAAAGTGGGCCTGCCCGAGGGCAGACACGGCCTGACCGCAGCCCAGCTGCCGGCACACGACCTCAGCTTCGCTCAGGTCCCACAGGTCATCGCACACGGTGCCCCAGGCCCCCTGGTAGAGGACCTCTACACGTCCTGAGCACCGACCTGAGCCGCCCACCAGCCGAAGCTCTGGCCAGTTCCCTGCAGGCAGAGACCTGGTGACCACTGTCCTCTGGAGACAGTGCACACTTCCCATGAGCTGGTTGAGCTCCCCGCCCCTGTACTCCTATTAGGGTTGAAGAACTTGGTAAAGGTCAATCAACTAGTCAACCTCCTGAATGGAGGTCTGATAGATCATCAGGATGGTCAAAAAACCATTGCACCTGAAATGGCCATGAACTGAGTAGCTACGGGGTCAAAGAGATGTGCCAATCTGTTTCGGCTAAGCGCAGAACATTATAAATAATGTGCACAGTGGTGTGTGGGTCTGTGAGGTACTTCATGGGAGGATTGGCATACCGAGCTTATCTCTGAAGAAACTGATAGGGAAGCCAAGTGAGTCACCCCACATCTCACATCCGAGTTGCAGGTCTCCTAATTCCAAAGTTCACCATTTTTCTTTTCTTCTCTGCTAGTCTATCTCACTGCCTCTGGATGGCTCTGATACTCTACTTCTTTTAAAAAGGTCTATGAGTGACGTGGATATAAGGTTAATTATGATCACGACTGGCCATGCAAAGAAAAGATTGATTCATACTAGAAGGCATTGCAACCTGCCCAGAGTTTCATGACTTTGAAAGGCTCTGAGAAAATAAACTTTGTGTTCACCCTGGGATGCTAGAGATGGAAGTTCCTAGTAGTTTTGAATGGCCCTAAAAGTTTAGCTAGAGTCAACTGGTCCGTTCGCAAATAGACAAACCACTTGCAGTTGGTTCAGTTTCTGAAGTAGATACAAATGCAGGTGCTAAGAGGAAAGGACATCTGGTAAAGAGTAAGGATGTACTCCAGGGCTTACCTGGTCTTGCTGTTACCATCTTGGGTGTTGCTGTTGGGATTGCTGTGGATACAAGAAAATATTCTTAAACAAAAAGGAAGAGCTTGGACAGACAAGATGGCAGCATTCTGAGATAACTCTTCACTCAACATGAAGATTCTGGCAGATTCCTTCTCCCTATCATCTTTACAAGAGGTAACCTCTGACATCAGACTTTCTTTACACGCAGGTCTTGATGTTTTTCATGTGTGTGGGATCCAATGGAAACAATATTCCCTTTTCTGCCTGGTCACTGGAAATATGACAGTTTGTGCCCTTCTGTGCTAAAATGCACTCACCATCAGGTTCTTCTGGGGAAAACAGCTGTTTCTCAGCATGCTTCAGCTTCATTTTATTGTTGTCAACTTTCCCGAAATGTGGAGTGTCTGATTATGTGTGTTTCATTGTTTTTGACAGGAAATCAAATCAACAATATCAATATGCAGTTGTTGATATGTGTGACTTTGTTCCCCTGTGAATGAGTACCACACTTGTACAAAAGTGTGTGGACAGAATCCCTCAGCTCTGGTAGATTTACACAGGTAATTAGAGATGTGTGTGAAAGAGATCAAATTGTGACAGCAAAAGCACCAGGAGTGGGGACAGAGGAAGAGACATGACCCTGGGGTGAAGATTATGTAGCAGCAGCAAACATGACTCACTGATCAGGTGCGGGGTCTGTGGAACTGGCTGTGCAAATACAAGGAAACCGTCCTCAATAACTGATTCATGTCAATGATGGTGACGTCCCCTGACCTACTTGGTGACATAGAGCACCCCTGCTGTGTTTTATAGCATGTTTCCCACACTTTCTCAGTGAGTCACCCTGGCACTTGCTAAACGACCATTTGAACAGGCCAAGGCTGATGCTCCAAGAACCGTCCACGAGCTCAGCCTCTTCTCTGAGTGGTAAATAGTGCAGGACCCATCACTGGGTGACCTTGGGACAATTAATGACTCTCTCAAGCCTCAATTCCCTCATCGGTTAAAGGGGAAGAACCATGGGTTTGCATGGGGATTGAAGAAGGTAACACATGAGAGGTGCTTAAAACGCTCTCTGGCTCTCAGGAGGCTCTCAGTAAGTGCCAGCTATTACTTGGATCACTGCTGTGGTCATGACCTGACCTCGAGTACCCTGTTTCATCAGAACCCTTGACTTAGCTCCTGTCTGCCTTCTCGTCATGCACCTTATCCCTCTCATCTGTGTGCTCACGTGGCTCTCTCACCTGCCATGCCTGCCTCCTGTCTCTATTCACAGCCTCACTGGGTTTAAAGACAAATCTGAGGCTGTTTCCTGTATTTTCCTTAACCCTTTTTTGTACTGTAAATCAGTTTCTCTTTCCTAATGTCTTTGGCTGAGATGCCTGCACACATTAATTTAGTATACCTGTTTGTTTGCTTTAATCTACTATATTCTATTTGTCTCCTAATTGCGTCACTTGAGTTTGTCTGGAACTTGCTCTGCATTGTACGTGAGCCTCTCTAAGGCTGAGACCACACCTTCTTGTGTAGGAGCTAACACACCCGCCTGGGATCCCCAGTAACTGCAGACACAGCTTCCTACTGAGCTGACTGTAACAAAACGCTTACGTAAAACTAAATAGTTCATGGTGCAGCTGCCAATCACTGAGCATTTCTGATGTCCCATAATAAGCGCTTTACTTGTGTCATTTCAGGTAGCCACACAACAAACCTAGCAGTAAGGTTGTCCTACTGTCCCCATTCCACAGGGAAGGTCCTGAGGCACAGGGAGGTCAAGTCTCAAGGTCCCAGAGTAGCGATGGGACTATAACTGGTCCCCAGGCAGACAGTTCAGCTCTAGGCACTTGCTCTCACCTACCATTCTTACCTTTGGTTGCAGAATAATAATAAACAATGAAGTTTTTTCCCATGTTGTTGAAGCTTCGGAAGTACTTGAGGGTCATCGAGCTGGAAGAAGACGAGTAGGTGAGGTAGAAGCCAGAGCAGGTCTTCCCCAGGGACTTTGCTGAGGATGGAGGACCGTCCAGGATTTCAAAATATTCATTGGTGCAGTCCAGGCTGGGGAAGGAAACAGCAATGGAGGGGTGGGGTGGGTGTCTCTCAGTCTCCTCCACAGCAGACCTAAGAGGTGTGCTGTGAGGCTGCCCTTCAGGTGGTTACTATAAAGAGGCTGGGGATAGATTAAAAGCGTATCAGTCAGTAAAAGGAAGGATGGATTCCTTTCCTCTCACTTTTTCTCTCCAAGAAGGAATGGGATTTTAACTAGAACAGGAAAGAGGAGGCTGAAACTCTAGGTGCAGCCCTGCTGAGACTGAGCCTGCAGGGCACCTCAAAGCCTACAGCCAAGGGCAGGGCCAAGCGAACCAAACTAATTGATCTTCTGGGCAGAAGGGGGCAGAGGTTGCTCCATCTACCAGTATAGGACGTGGCTCCAGGTTCCAAACAAGCCATGTGCCAGCTTTTGACAGCCGACCTGCCTAGAGGGACGTTCAACACCAATCTGCCGGCTTGCTTTGTGGAAGCTGCCTGATTTTAGCAGCTGTTGTTGCCTGCGGTGTGCTGTGAGGTTTGTTCTGGGTGCTGCTAGTGCTATGATCAGAAACTCGTTTTCACGGCTCAGCTCATGAGCTCTCCGTTCCAAGTCATCATTCTATTAAGCAACATTCAAGAATAATATATAATTTAAGTTGTTCCTGAGGGGTGATTGCTGTAAGACATTCACCTGTGAAGGACATCAACCTTGACTACGACATTAAAATCTGAGCTTTTCTGATTTATTGGTCCTGTGGGTCCCTGAAATCTGAAGCTTTAACCAGGAGGCTAAAATACACACATAGTGTGTCTTAATCTCAATCCCAGTGTCTGTCACACACACACACATACCCACGTATGCACACACATGTGTAAAAATGGTGCAAACTGAGTAAGAAGTCTATAGTCAACAGTATTGCACTAATGTCAAGTTCATGCTTTTGATATTCTACAGCAATATTAAGGTACCACCAATGGGGGAAGCTGGGGGAAGGGCACACTGAACTCATTTTCTTGGTAACTTCTTATATGTTTATAATTATTTCAAAATAAAACTTAAAGTCAGGAAGGACTATTTTAGTTGTGAGAACCAGCCAAGGAAATAAGTGCTCAGAATTGCAAAGCACACCGTGTACTGACGTCGCGGACTCCGGACTTACTCGAGGTACGGAAACGCCAGCAGTATGTGGTCGGATGCGTTTGCCCTGATCTCCCAGACACAGGTTATGTTGTCGTGCATTTTGTTCTGTGGGGGATTCCTAATGGCTCCAGATGTGTTGGTAATAACCCTGCCACACTGGGATTTTCCTACAGGCAGAAAGATAGTTTAGAACTTCCATTTTTTCATGAATCAGTTCACTAATTTTGTAATTCACACATCTTTCACTTTTTTGTCAAAATTCAGACAATCTTGTGACCAAAGTCTCACCTGCAGTGATCATCCCTTCCATGACAGCCAATGGGCGACCTGTCAAACACACAGAGGACACGTGAACTGTCAGTGGGCACTAAGGTCCCCACCCCTATCTCCACATGAGACCTGGGGGGGCTTGTAAGTGACATCCTACATGGGCTCCTCCAAGCATTACAGTCAGTCTCTCAGGGAGAGGCCAGAGCATGGAGGGGGTTAGTGTGTGGGGGAGAAGCATTGATCTAGAGTCACCCCAGATGTTGGTGCCTTAGTCTCTTGTCAGATACACAAATGAGATATTTTTAAATTGGGAGGGTGGTTAAAGAAATTAAAGATACAAAATTCTGGCTTCTGAAGCCAATTCCAGTGACCCAAGCACCTGGAGTTACAAGGCTTTAATGTAAGAATAGCAAGAGGTACCGATTCATGATCCCATTGATCTGCTGTTCAGAGACGGTGAGTCAGGGACTAAGGACACTATGGATCCTCTTCCATGTCCCCAACATCTGTCCAACTAGTGACACTTGACCCAGAACCTCTCATTGGAGATTCTCTCCCAGAACCAATCCATTCCTACTTACTAGAGGTGACAACCCAGGCGGGGATATGACTGAAGCTTTACTAGACCTTGTCCACTCAGCTTCATTTATGACTCACTCTCTGACCTAGAGCTGGCTAAAGGTGGGCATCAGGGACCTGGGAGTTTGAGGAAGGAGAGATGGTGCTTCGCATAAGAAGCTCTGGGTGTTGGCATTGAGAGCATGTGGGAAACCAGCAGTAAGGGTAGCCCTGTGGGGCCAGGGCTGCACCAGGAACAAGGCAGAGGCAAGGAGAGGGTGGGGACAGAATTGGGTCACCTTGACTTTGGCCAGGTCTGGCCCCCAGCCATCTGCCCCTGGGCAGGAAGGGTCCTTAACTGCCTCTCATATCTTACCCACCCTCCACCCATGTCTCACTGCCATCCCCACGCAGCACTCAGAATGGATGAACGGAAAGTGCTATGCAGAAGTCTGAGAAGTTTTGAATCTGCTTCCTGTGTGGAATAGAAGAGGGGGGGAGTGGGCCTGCACTGCAAGGTTTCTAAGGTTCTCTCCATCTCTCCATTGGGCAGTTAGGGGCTTCCACAGCTCAGTCACTCCATCAGCTGAAGGGTAAGAAACATCTCATTTCCAGCAGAGGCTCCTCCCCAAGGTTTTGATAAGCCGCACCTGGAGATGTCACCTTCCCTACCTGGTGGCATGTCGGCCCCGAGTTCAGCATCTGTAAGTGTGAGAGATGAAACCACCAGCTGTGAGAGCTGTCTTGGAGGAGCCAAAGCTGGGTGCTGCCTGTGAGGGGAGTGGGGTTTCACCTGAACAGACCACGCTGGCATCCTCTCCATGTCTACAGTTGTGGGAGAGCCAGCCAACATGGGCGCACTCTTCCAGGTGCTGCTCGTCTCCCCTGCAGTGCACGTTATCCAGCAGGATCTTTCCAGAACCTTCCCCGAAGTAGGCCTCCACAGGGGCTGCCACAGCCCAGCCACACCCCAGCTGCCTGCAGACGACGTTTGCTTCCTGCAGGTCCCAGAGGTCATCGCACACAGTCCCCCAGTCCCCCTGGTAGAAAAGTTCCACACGGCCTGCGCAGCTCCCAGGGCTGCCAACCAGCCTCACTGAGGCCCAGCCTCCTGGGGAGAGTGGGAGAAGGGGGGGTCATGGGTGAGAAAAGCGCCCTCTGCTTGTTGGTGGCTGGACGACCTTCTCCCCAACCCAGGTCTCCTTGTGTCCCATGACTTTGCTACTCACACCCTTCCTGCTGCCTTGAGAGATCCCCTGCCACTCCCAGCTAGGAAGCCCCTAATGTCCTACTCATCCACAGCCTGTCTGAAGACTGCTTGCCTGTGGCTGACTGTTCACACAAATGGCCCCTGTTGTTCTCATCATTATAGCCTGGCTCTTCACAATGTGACATTATAGCACCTGCTCTCAAAAGATCAGGCTTATTTGCCTACCTCTTGATTCTGGGCTGGTGGTCTGTGACCTGTTTTGACCAATAAAATATAGCAATAATAATGGTGCTCCCATGCAGAGCTCAAGAAGTCTCAAGAGGTCTCCATGGAAACTCTGGGACAATCATGTGAATAAGCTTGAGCTGCTGGGCTGAGTGATAAAAGACAGCTGACCTTGTCACCTCTGTCATCTCAGATAACAGCTATGGGAAATGTGAGGGGCCACTGTAGGCCAGCATCTGAGGCCAACTGACCTGCCAGCTAACCACAAATGAATGAGGGAGCCCACTAAGGTCAGCCAAAACCAGCTGAGCCTACCCTGGCTCTGCAGGATGGCCCAGCTGACCCACAGACTCATGGGCAATTACAAATGGTGGTTGTTCTAAGCCACTGTGTTTTGGGGTGGTTTTACATGGCAATAGATAATTCATACATGTCTTCTTTATCCATACACCTTTCTTAGATAACCTGTCCTACCCAAAGCCAGGAGGGGCTGTGGGGTCAATGCCGTGTGCCCCATGGTTGAATCTGCCTGGTCAGCTTGAGTGCACGTCTGACTTCAGAGAAACCGATGCATGGGCTGAATTGGGCCAAGTTCTCTGCTGCCTATTTGGAATTGGGAAGAGGACTGGAATGTCACATGGACTCAGGGGCTGCTGTTTCCCCTTGGGGCAGCATCAATGAGTCGTGTGTGATTGGGTAAGTGATAGAGAAGCTGCTCACAACAATGGTGCCTAACAGAAAATAAAAGAGGGAGGAAGGAGAAGCCAGGGTGCAAGGGAGTGGCTCTCAACAGCTCACTTCCTTTCCTGATCATTCTCCCCTGACTGAATTGTCCTTGTGGTTGGGACTGGGGGGCAGGGGTGCCCGCTGTGGGGGTACAGAAAGAGCACAAGAGGCTTGTTCATATCATAGACCATCTCTCTCTTCTGTATGGCTTTGTGTGCAAGCTTGTCTTCCTTCTAAACTGCAGACTCCCTAAGAAGTGAGACTATGGCCGGGTCTCCTATCCATGCACCATATTCAACTGGCTCAGTGCTCAGCACACGGTAGGCATACAAGATAGAAAGTTATTAAGCAAATGAAGAAAAGAAAGACATGAGGGAGAGTAGCTCTTAAAAGTTCTCATCACAAGAAAACGAATCTGGAACTCTGTGTGGTGACAAATGTTAACTAGACTTATTGTGCTGCTTATTTGTCAATATATACAAATATTGAATCATTATGTTTATACCTGGAACAAATACAATAACATACCTGAATTATACATCAATTTTAAAAAAGGTTTAAAACAGTGAATATAAAGAAGAGAGTTTGGACAGATACACTAAAAATGTTAACAGAAAAAAGAAAGATGTGGAGGGTGCATTTAGGCAATTAAAACTCACAGGGCCACCCTGGCTGGTGTGGCTCAGTGGATTGAGTGTCAGCCTGTGAACCAGAGGGGTCACTGGTTCAATTCCCCATCAGGGCACATGCATGGGTGGCGGGCCAGTCCCCAGTTGGGGGTGCAGGAGAGGCAACCTCACACTGATGTTTTTCTCCCTCTTTTTCTCCTTCCCTTCCCCTCTCTCTAAAAATAAAATAAATAAAATCTTTAAAAAAAAACCTCACAGGGCCAACAATGAGACTTCTGGTGATGGCCATGCTTCCAAGACCATAGCCAATGGCCAAGAGCCATTTCACCAGGGCTGCCCTCAGACCCCAGGGCAGTGACAATGGTTCCTCCCAATGCTTTTGGCTGTACAGCTAGATTGAGAGAATGAGGGGTCCATTGTTTTACTCCTGCCTTACCTGACCTCAGACTGGACCTAATTTGTCAAAAACCAGAACCCAACTCAAGGCTCAATATCCTGAAATATCATTCATTCCTGATCACAGCAAAAAACCATCCTGAAAGGTCACCTTGCTCTTCGCTAATTCTGTCCTGTTATTGGCCAGCCCCGTGTTCTGATTCAGAAAGCACATTAATGCTTCCCACCCTGCAGCCCACAGGGAGTCTAACTACCTGGTTTCTCCCCTGCCTGGCACAATTCCGATGGCCCTCACCCTTCAGTTCTTGGCTTAGATATTATTTCCTCCCACCCTGGCCCCTGAGGTCTGGATGGAGACCCTCTCCTGGGGACTGTGTGCTCCCCCATTACAGTGTTCGCCACGTGGTTATAACACGCCCCCTCTGGTGGATGTAGCTTACATGGGGGTCTGTTTTGTTTATCGCTATATATATATATATATATCCCCAGTGACAATATCCAGGGTATGGCAAAAGTAGGTCTACAGTTGTTCATATGGAAAGTAATATAATAATTAATAAATAATAATACAAGAATAAAATCTGTGTTTTGTGTACTCACAACTGTAAACCTACTTTTGCCCGTCTTTGTATATCCTTAATGACATACATTCATTCACTCATTCATTGTCAAGTGGGCAAAATTGATCAGAACACATGATACAAAAAGAACCAGCCTTACCTGCAGGTGTAGAAGAAGATGAGTTTTGAGCCACTGCTATCACCGATGATGTGGAAAGTGAGTTCTCATAGGCTGTAGATGGGCACAAGGGAAGGACTGTCATCAGGAAGCAGTCAGAACATTGGGAGAAGATATAAAATTGTGTCAAGGGCACACCTGCCTCCTCCCAGGATTCAGTAGGAATATAATGATGATGCTGCATTCTAGTGTCAGTGACCTCATATCCCCACATGGGGCAGAACATAGCATTACTGCCTGTTGACAAACTAACACAAACGAGCATCACACGGCCATTAGCCAAAGCCAAGCTTATGGGCAATGAGCCCTGAGTGGCCTGCTGTGTGAGAGGTCTTGGGTTGGCCCTCATCTCTCTCTTTCTTGCCCTCTCCCAGGTGTGTTGTGATTCACCTGAACAAAGCAAGGCAAGCCACATGTGGTTTCTCATGAAGGGTGGGGGGCAGGGGGCAGGGGCGAGATCACCAACTCTGAGACAAAGGGGAAAGCTTTTGAGGATGAGGAAACTGTTCTATATCTCAACTCTGATTACACAATCACCAAGACTCACCAAACTTGACCTTAAAAATAGGTAAATTTTATGGTAAAGAAGCCAAATCTTAATAAAAAATAAGATGAGTCAGTGGATGAATAGAGAGATGATAGAACGATGGATAAATTCATCATAGACTCTAGGTAGGATTTCGCTGTTAAATCCTTCAAACTTGTATGTTTGAATATTTTTATAATAAAATGTTGGAGGGCAATGTGTCCCTCTATTTCTACTACAAAGCCTACACCTCTGTTTTATGACAAAAACCTCTTGCTTTCCCCGGTGGCACATGACTGCGTAGTTAATTCAGCTAACCCATGTGACTGCTTATTCTCTTCTTGGTGACAGAACGTCAAAGACATGGATTCTTAGGGGGCATGGAATCCAATGCACCTGTTCTAATGACATGGAGACTGGGGCCAAGGTCATTTTGTTGGTGACAGACCAGCCAGGACCAGATTCCTACAGCTCAGAGCCCTTTCCATCCCCTAAACTGCCTCCCTTATGTGAGCACATGACCAAGAAAAAAAAATAAGAACTGTTGCTGTGTGAGTGCCTGCCAAATGCCAGGTATCATTAAGCATTGTCGAGTTCAGGTTCTTAGTCAATCCTCTATATTATTCCTACTTTAATAAAGAGGACTCGAGATGAAATGGGATGGAGAGATGCTACTCCTTGGCTGAGGTCCTAAAACTGAGGGTGATCATATGTTATGTGTGTCTTTCCTCTTAGGGTGCAAACCCCACGAAGAGGAGATGTGAGGGGTTTTGATCACCAGTATAGTCTCACTGCTTATCGGCACGTGGTGAACACTCAGTCAATATCTACTGCATGAACAGATGGGTGAATAAAGGAAGCTGGGATTAAACCGGGGTCTGATTCTAAACCTCATGATTGTTTAAACATCATGCTGAGTCTATGGTAGAGGACACCCAATGTAACACAGGGCCTACCTGGAGACAGAACAGCTGTGGAATCAGCACCTGTCAATGTGAAGAGAGATAGTTATCATATCTTAGTTGGTGGGTGTTTACTGGGAGCGTCCTACATTGAGGGAGCTGTGGGAAGCAGAGAGGCAGATACAGACCCTGCCCTTGAGGATCTTGGCATATCCTGGGGATTTGAGACATGGGGCCACGGAACAAATGGTGAGTGTCCCAGGTGAGCTTCAGAAGCCAGTGCTCCCTCAGGGCCCTTGGATGCTGAGGAGGGGTGGGGGCAGCCTGGCAGGTCTTGTCATTTGTAGACACGTTATTCCAGCTGCCAGTGGGACAGAATCAGGAAAGACTGGAGCAGAGTCAGCCAGAGGGACCACAGGTTTGGGAAGGTCACCAGGCCCAGACATAGAAGGCCTAGAACACCAGGTGACAAACTTGGCCTGTCACCTTGAGGTCACAAACTCAAAAGTTTCTGAGGGCCACAGGGATGAGAGAAACAAGTGACTTGAGCAGTGGAGGCTGAGGAAATGGGAAAGCTGTGTCCAAAGGGGCAGCTTTTTGCAGATCCAGCCAGTTAATGAAATAAAAGGATTTGTTGGGTTGAGCCTGAACTTCTGCTTTTTTTTTTTTCACAAAACATAAAAATTTGGAGTTTTATGCCAAATACTCTGATTTGGGTGAATTCAAGGTTAGCCTAGATTTTCAAACAAAACAGACCACTTCAGAGCCTGGATCCAGCCTGTGAGCCATACTTTCTGGTCAAGAGGATGGTTAGGCTGATGTACAACTTTGAAAGGAGGCAGGCAGCATTGGCTGGCTGCCTGGATCTGCAGACATTCCTAGACTAGTCTGTGGTGTGTGGGTGTGTATGTGGAGGGGTGAGTAGTGAGGGAGCAGGAGTCCTCCAGATGAGGACTGCCACCAGCCCCTCACCTGTGCACCCTGCAGGTGCCTGCAGCTGTGCCCAGCCTTGCCCCTGTGCATGCACCTGCACACTGCACATCGTGCAGCACAATCTTCCCCTTGCCTGCCCTGAAGTGGGTCCCTGTGGGTGCTGCCATGGCATGGCCACACTGTGGCTGGTGGCACAGGATGGTGGCCTCAGCCATGTCTCAGATGTCATCACACACAGTTTCCCTGGATAAGAACCTCCAAGTGGTCTGAGTACTTCCTTGTGCCATTCACTAGTCTTACCAACCGGCCAGCCGGACTCCGGGAGAGGCACAAGGAAGAGGCACCCAAAGGGACTGGCCTTTCTGTCTCTGGAAGGTTCCCTTCACCCTTTACATCCCTAGGTGGTCGTGTCCTCATTTGCATACATGCAAGTTCACACGGTGTTCATGCGCACATACGTTAGAACTAGCCAGAGTAAGCTTCAATTTCAAGTCCCTCCTGGGAGACTTCACTATGTGCCCTCTTCCAAAATATGGAACTCTCTTTAGGAAATTTCCAGCATTCCTAAGTTCTCCTAAGGAGACTACTTTCTCTACATATTATTCCCCTGCCTTGGACAGGGATAGACAGACACAGGAGATGTCAATATAGCTAATGAAATAGGAAACTAGACTATCCATAGGCAGATCAAAGCTAAACAGATCCCCTTATCATCCAGAACTACACTAATCTTAGAGTAACTTGGTCCTTTTGGCTCCATAAGTTTTTTATTTTTATGGTGTGAGTTAAATACTAGAGCCTCGGAGAGCCATTAACTTAAATGTTTCTCTCTTATTCTTCATAATGACCTCATGTGATAAGTGATGGGTTCTCATTCTACAGATGTAGAAACTGAGACTCAGATTTTTTAGTATGGCTCAACTGTAATAATCAGAAAGGTGGGGAGAATTGCTCTCAATCCCCCAACTTGTAAGTGACCTATGTCCCACTTTTACCCTGCCTGTGGCTCCCTTCCCACTGGGAAAGATGCCCCTCCCCACAATGTCCATCAATCCCTTGTTTCTCAGGAATGCCTTCCCATACCTGCTGGTGGAGGTGTCCAGGCCTCTGGGGTTGTGGTCTGTGAAGGCTCTGGGAAGCCGTCTGCTGGGAGGAACAACAATGCAAGGCCACCACCAGTCAGTTAATGTGGAAAGAACAAAGTAGACATCACTGGAAGGATTCATTCATTGTAAGACTCTTGGAAGCTTTTTGTTTCCTTTTGGTTCATCATCAGCACTGTCAAATGAGACTGCTTAACTTTTTATCCATCTATATTATGTTTATGGAAAACTTATCCTTGAATTCTTGTCTCAATAGAAATAAATCTTAGCTTCTGGACAAGATGAAGACATAGACAGATACACTGTGCCTCCTTCCACAACCAAAGGAAGGACAATAACAAATTTAAATACAAAAAACAACCAGAACTGACAGAAAATCAAACTGTATAGAAGTCTGACAACCAAGGAATTAAAGAAGAAATATTCATCCAGACTGGTAGGAGGGGTGGAGACAGGCAGCCGGGATAGAGCGGACTCGCAGCAAGGTGGCAGCTAGTAGACCAGGCAGTCCCACATTTACGTGCAGATAAACTGGGAGGAACAACCGGGGAATGAGAGAGACCGCACAACCCATGGTTCCAGGAAGGGAAGTAAAACCTCAAAACCTCTGACTGAAAAAACCTGTGACAGTTGAGGCCCCAGGAGAAATTCTAAGCCTCACAGGAAAGATTATTGGAGAGACCCATAGAATCCTAGAACATACACAAAACCACTCACCCAGGAATCAGCACCAGAAGGGCCCAATTTGCTTATGGATAGTAGGGGAAGTGACTGAAAACCTGCAGAGAGCTGAGCAAGTGGCATTGTTCCCTCTCAGACCCCTCCCCCACATATAGTGCCACAATGCAGAGACATGGGTTACCTTGCCCTGGCATATACATAAGACTCCACCCCTTACTATGTAACAGGTGCTCCCAGACCAAAAAAATGGCCCAAATGAAAGAACAGATCAAAGCTCCAGAAAAAAAAATACAACTAAGTGATGAAGAGATAGCCAACCTATCAGATGCACAGTTCAAAACACTGGTAATCAGGATGCTCATGGAAATATTTGAGTATAGTCACAAAATAAAGGAAAGAGTGAAGGCTATGAAAAGTAAATTAAAGGAAAGCACACAGGGAACCAGCAGTGACAGGAAGGAAACTCGGACTCAAATCAATGGTTTGGACCAGAAGGAAGAAAGAAACATTCAACCGGAACAGAATGAAGAAACAAGAATTCAAAAATATGAGGAGGGGCTTAGGAACCTATGGGACAACTTTAAACGTTCCAACATCTGAATCATAGGGGTACCAGAAGGAGAAGAGGAAGAGAAAGAAATTGAAAACTTATTTGAACAAATAATGAAGGAGAACTTCCCCAGTCTGGCAAAGGAACTAGACCTCCAGGGAGTCCAGGAAGCTCAGAGAGTCCCAAAGAAGTTGGACCCAAGGAGGAACACACCCAGGCACATCATAATTACATTACCCAAGATGAAAGATAAAGAGAGAATCTTAAAAGCAGCAAGAGAAAAGGAGACAGTAACCTACAAAGGAGTGCCCATCAGACTGTCAGCTGATTTCTCAAAAGAAACTTTGAAGGCAAGAAGGGACTAGAAAGAAGTATTCAAAGTCATGAAAGGCAAGGACCTACATCCAAGATTGCTCTATCCAGCAAAGCTTTCATTTAGAATGGAAGGGCAGATAAAGTGCTTCCCAGACAAGGTCAAGTTCAAGGAGTTCATCCTCACCAAGCCCTTATTATATGAAA
>VMDR010006332.1:0-46091 GCA_007922815.1 Macrotus californicus
AAGTTCATTTGCAGGCCTCAGCTTGGGGCAAGCATCAACAACTGTTCACCTGTAGCAAAGTTCACGTGTGTCCGTCATCTGCCGTGTCTCTGTGAGTTGTTTGGAGAGGTGACTTCCAAACCAGTCAAAGCAACTTTCTGAGACATGCACACGTCTTTATATCCCAAGTCAGTTAGGAAGCAGACACACAGCCTGGGCTCAGAGGATCTCTGTTACCACCCATAGCAAGAGAGGTGTGCGCCCGGAAGGCTCTGGATGGGCCACTAAGTGTGTGAAGCACAATTGGTGAGACTAACTCTTACACAGTACAGCTCCTCAAGGCTTTTCCTATTCTAAAAAAATACGTAAAAAATAAAATTTACAAGGAAATGTCCAGTTACCAATAGGATAGGGTTTTCAGCCCATCACATATTTGTTTTTAGCCTTTTTATGTCCTTCCACTGCAGGCCTCCAACTATTCACCCAGGAGCAGAGGAGCTGGGGAGACAGGCGCAGTGGTTCCCACCAGCCAAGCAGATGAGGAGGTTGCAGGGCTGTTAGGCGGAGCCTCCCAGGTTAGGGATGTAAACGTGGGTGTAACAAATCTCACAGCTGGTGAAGTGTGTTCATCTGCATGATCCCCATGGTCTATCAGGGACTCCAGGGGGCTGGATGTGAGGGGGATCAGACACAGGAAGAGATTCCATTTGTGTAGAGAGGTGGTTTCTTAGAATTTTTTAAGAACACAAAATCATATGGAACAAAAAAGCGATGGGTGCTTTGACTGGGTGTGGCTCGGTGGGTAGGGTGTCATCCCACAAAGCGAAAGGTCACCAGTTCGATTCCCAGTCAGGGCACATGCCTGGGTTGCTGGCTGCTCCCTGGTTGGGGTACAAGCGAGAGGCAACCAACCAGTAGATGTTTCTCTTCCTCTCTTTCTCCCTCCTTTCTTCTCTCTCTAAAAATAAATAAATAAAACCTTTTTTAAAAAATGGGTTGTTCACTATGTAGAAATGAAAATATACAACCTGAGACATTTTGTACCTATTCAGAATGACACAGCCATTCCTGGGGACCACCTCATTCCATTACCCAGGAAAATTCTCGTTCATCACTTCAGCCTGATGAGGGGTCGTGAGAAGGGCTATTTCATTCTTGTCAAGAATGTACCATAACAAAAATGAGGCCGACAGAGGCCGGGTGGAACCCCGAGTGTGCTGATCAGTGTGCCCCCGTGACTTGTGGGTGTGATTTTATGGCAATATTGGCATCAGTCAGTTGTCAGGTGTAGCAACAGCTCTCCAAAGAGTCCACAGAGTTCACTTTAAATCAGCCCAGACTCGCCCCTTCAGAGATCTTGGAAGTGGACACCTGGTTCATTTAGTCCAAAGAAGCGTACTTCCCCCAGGCAAAGGTGAATGCCGGCTGAGGCATGCTGATCTGATGCCCTGCATCAAACTGAAGGGCTTGAGGCGTGGCCACACTTGGGATTCCAAGCGGCTAGAGGCACGACTGATCCTCGTGGAGCCTGAGGTGCTCACATTCCTCCTAAAACTACTCAGAAACCCAGTAGGTGAGCAGGTACCCTGGGGAGGCCACCTGGGCAGCGCAGGGGGTTCGTTTGCTTCTGCTTCTCATCTTCCCCTTTCCGCCGCCCTCCAACTGAACCCCCTTGGGTGGCTCATTTGCTCGGTCTTTGAGGGTGAACTGAGGCCCCTTGTTCACTGGGGGACTTTTACTCTCACAGCAGATTGTTTTATTTGTCCTTTCACAGCCTGTCCAGCTCAGGCCCATGCTCAGAGGTACGGCTGACAAGTTTCTCTTTCCAGTTCCAATGAAAGCGAACCACACTGGCCCTGTTATTGGGGCAGTGTGTGGGGGTCATTTGTTGTGGGCTGGTTCTGTGGCTGTGGGCCAGGATGTGAGTGTCTCTCGCGTCCATGTTATTTCCTGAGGCCAGCACCCATGGGAGTAAAATTTATTACAACCTGCTGTTGGCTCTCGTGAAGAGTATGACAATATGAGACTCTGGGGCATTGAAAGACAGACTAGGATTTCTTCTAGAACTGACAGGCATGTCGGCTCATTTACAGCTTAAACGGTCTTTAAACAGCATTTAATGATAATGGTCTGCTTTCAGTTGGCCTCATCTTGTGCTTTTTGTGATTGCAGGTCCTGCAGGTATGGATCTCTGGAAGCTGCTGTTGACTTTGGCGGTGGCGGGCTCGAGCGATGCTCTTCCTGGGAGTGAAGGTAAGTGCTGCTCTTTGTTCCCACCCACAGTGTTTTGAAAAAACACTGAACTTTCTCTGCTAAATCTGAGTGTGGTTTTTTTTTTTTTTGGTTGATTTAATCAAAATATGTAAGTTTTAAATAGTAGCAAATAGGAAACTGATCTTTCAAATCTTAAGCTTGGAAGACTTTTACGATGATGTTTTACGGGGAACACCGTGGCCAGCTTTGGCGTCTGGTGTTTTCACATCAAAAATAAATGCTGCGCCTCACGCTGAGGGCGTTGGTGTGAAGGCAAGCCAGGCTTCTTGGTCCTCAGGCTCCGGGAAAGATATGGAAATTACCCTGAAGGGTTATTCACCTTCGGATCACTAGCTCATCTGTGACTGAGGCTATGGCAGCCTCTCTGCAGAACTGAGAAGGAGGGGCTCTTAATCATGTTCTCTGACAGTAGGAGCTGCAGGCTTTGAGTAAATTTCGCATCTTCTTTTCCGGGCGATTACCCTTTGGCGAAGTTTGAAGGAAGAGACTCTTGAAATAGTGAATGATGTATTCAGAAGTCCTGAGCTTCCTCGGCTGTCTCTGCAGTTCTTCCTCATCTCTCCCCTCTTCCTAGTGGAAAAGTCTCAATCTAGTCAAACTCATGTCTGAGAGCAGAAGTGACCGGAACAAGAAGGGGTCATGAAAGGAAGGGGGGAGACGGCTTTTCCTGTCCAGAGAGAAAGCCGGGTTCACAGAGGGGTGGGGGTCTTTGTAAAAGAGTGTCCTGAGTGCTTGACGTTTTTCCTGGCTTCCGCAGAGGAGAGGAGCGCTCTTCTCCTCCTAGGCTGGGACTCCACATTTCACTGTTGCTTTAGGAACCGCTGACCCCCCACTCAGCTGGTGTTGGGAAACACAGCTTCAGGGCGGAGGTGGTGCTTTAGGTGTCCTCCCTGAACTCGGAGCCCAAAATAAGTTCGTCCTAGCAAGCTGCTGAGGGCGACTAGGGTCACTCGGAAAACAAGAAAGGTAAAATGTGTTATTTTATCTCTTAAAGCAATCTGCAAATATTTAATAGAAAAGAAGTCATCATTGTTTGAAATACTTTGGGGTCTCTCTGGTGTTATAATGTCAACATCGGGCAAGTCAAACATGGAGAGAATCGCGGGCTCTGTTTCAGCAGCTTTTCCCAAGGCTGCTTTTAGACCCTGGTTCTGAGCCAAAGGATGACAGCTGAGGCCCTCTGCTATTCCCGAACCACGGTGGCTTCATCTCGCCTTGCTTCATTAAGGTGACTTTCACGCCACTGGGCAAGGCTTGAGAATTTTAAAAATCTGTGAAACGAAAAGTATGGCAAAGGAAATCTCTCAAGATGTATCTTTAACAAATGTATCCCCCACTGAAAGACTGGAGCTCAAGTTACAACTTAGACCTAGGGAGTCTGCAACGATCGTCCATGTGGGCTGCTTTGACGTAAACCTTTAGCTGTAGAAGGAAAGTGGAGAGAACACCATTAGCTCTAGCTTCACGGTTGCCTTTTGTTTTGTTTCTTCGTTCGGGAGGAACAGAGCGTAAGAAAATGCAATGGTTTGTGGTAAACACAAAGCAGGCAGCCTAGAGAGCTTGTACCTACTGAAGTCATTTAGCAGAGGAGCACGTTTTTTTCCTCCTTTTTTTTCTCTTGGTGGGCTAACCAGAATTCCTTTGGAATATGTGGCTACTCCAGAATTCCACCTTAAAGTGGCCTGGGATTGTTGCAGATGGTGCCTGATGTTTCTGCAAGAAGGTGTAGATGGATGAGCATGTTCGAACATGAGCACGCTGTTCTGGCCGTTTCTCTGATGGACTTAGCCAAAGTGATCACCTGGCACCACAGGGATTAAATGTCAGATAACATTCGTGGGTCGTGCCAGGTTCGGATGGTAGCCAAATGGTTTTACATTTATTTTCTCTCCCATTCTATAAGGTAGACTAAAAATACAGGAGAGGATTTTTTTTAAAAAAAAGAAAACACCACTGTATTTCACCAACCACTCATTTGAATTCTGTGTGGTCAGTAAAAGACATGGCCCTGTTGAGTAAGGGATTTGGGAAGCGTCACCTGCAGAAATGTCACCCAGGAGCTGGGAGAAGGTGACAGATCGCAGTGCCTGGGGAAGGTTGGCACTTGAAATGTTTAGCAGGGATTTTCTTGCCTGGGCAGATGAGCAGTTAGAAATATACTGGCCCTGAGAGGTGTTTTTATTAAGTGTAATTGCCCTATGGGAAATTTAACGAGAGCTAAACATTGGACAATGCCACCATTGTGTTAGCTGAAATGTTGCGATAGATTCTCTCTCGCCATCTTTCATCCTGAATAGTAGTCTCTACATCTGCTCCTCAGGGCAGGTCTTGGGGAGCATTTCTTATTCCAGAATCAGGAGTGACCAACAGGACCTCACTTCCAGAGGGCTCCCTAGGGCTAGACTGTCACCTGGATGCATCCAAGCTGCTGCTTCTGGGAGACACATTTCATGAGAACTCTGTTTAAAGATCTGATAGACATAAATAGCCTTCCAAGGAGCACCTCTTATAAATGAGCTCTTATCTGTTCTATCTTAGTCAGTCCACCACTGAGCATGCTCTTTGACCGCAGCAACCTGAGGTGGGAGAAGGCATGCCCTGCAAAAGTTCAGTCTAGTTGGGATGTGGTAAACTTCTAGAAATTAGCGAGAGACTGTGTAGCTTTCAGATCTAGATTGTGTGACAAATACTAGTGGTCACAACGCTCTGAGAAAGAATAAATCAAGGTGTCCTGGACTAGCTAATTCAACAAATTCAACATACAGATATCTTTTTTCTGCACTTTCTTGTTTCAAAGGTCGAACTGAGCTATGAAGGATACAGTGGCTCTCCCCTAAAGGAACTTACCATGAGTCAAGAGGTCAGGGTATACACAAAGCATTACGGTAGGAGGCGGGGTCTGTTAACTACGTAAACAGCAGCCTGAACTGCACTCTGCAGGAGTGAAGGCAGGAGGGTCACTTCCAGCCATAGTGGATTAGAGAGAACTTCACAGAAGCTAGAATACTGGGTTAGGACTTTAAAGTCTGGAGAGAGCAGGAGGCGCCTCTGGGGATAGCGGCTGTGATAAAGGAACAACGTGAATGAGTGCGCATGTACCGACGTGAGGTGTGCGTGGAGAACAATTAATGAGGTTACTGGGTTTCTGCTGCGGACAGGGCTCTGTGCCAGGGGGTGCGTGGTTCGATCTCACGCACTCGGTGTCCAACAGAGATTTTTTGAGCACCTGCTTTGTGGACAGCATCGGATTAATTTGGCCAGAGTGTGTGGTACATGAGCACTGTATCTGTAACTGTTCCCTTTGGGAGTAAACTTAGGTCCATAGTTTTGAGTTATAGAAGGGCTACCAATGGTACAAGCTTCATGGAGAAGACCAGACTTCCTGAGCCTTGAAGCATGGCTGGCACTGGCAGAGGAAGAGGTGAGAGAGCAGGTACACGCCATGGCCTGCAGACCGTAGCTCTTCACAAAGGTGTGGGCCAGGTGAAAATGCTGTCCATCCATGTACCTCAGCTTGTGATGGAGCGCTGTGTTTATATACAGCATATGTAATATCTGTGTATTATATACTATATGTATATGTGTGTACTTATACATACATTGTATAAATACTATATTACCTATATAATAAAATATATATATATTAGATGTGGCTTGCAGGCAAAGCACATAATCAGTATCTTACCACTGTAAAGATTAAAAAGCTCTACATTCTGCTATACCTCTCAAGACAAGCAACTTATACTAGGAGAGGCCATGTCTTGAACCAACCAGGACCCCCAAAGCAGTATTCTTGGTATATCTTAGAACATTTCCCATGAACCTATGCAAACCGGCATAGCACTTACATAAAAGAAAGGATACCACTGTTCCCACTGCTAACAGATCACAAATAGTGGCTCAATAGAAGGAGCATTTTGTTTTCTAAATAAACCCTGCCCCGTTGCAGTCGAAGCTCCGTGGAGCCCTGAGAGGCTGCTGATACATAAAGGATATATTTCGAGCAAGTGTTGGTTGTAGTGGGTAAACAGCAAGGAGTGTGCCTGCTAACTGTTTTCAAGGAGGGAAAAACAATCTGAGGCTTTCCATTCACACTGGTAGTGACGAGAAAAGCCACAGAGCTTTAGATGATGCTGTCTTTACTGTCACCACGAGGCTGGAAGAAATCTTATAGTCTCTTCCAGTGCCATGACCCGAGTCCACATACATCAGCAGCCCTGCGTCACCTGGTCCTGCTGGCGTCACACACGGCGTTGACACTGGAGTTCAGCAGGCCACAGCAGGCCAGGTCATGGAGCTTCTGCTCTTGTCTATCCAGATGGTGCCAGTGGAAGGCAGGAGTGTGGACCTTCGGAGACACGGTGCAGGTGTCTTTCAGCAAGGCTTGCCCAAGCACTGTTATGGATTCAAGGTGGAATTTTAAATTTACGTTTTGCCTTTAAGAAGCTCGTGGTCTGTAGGAGAGAAGACGGACAAGTAAACATCATTTCACTCTGGTCCCCTTCGGTTATGCAGGAGTTTTAAGCAGGGTACTAAGACTGTTTGGTTTTCACTTTGGAACTCATACTGGTGATGGGATAAAAGTGAAATCGAGGGAGATGAGCGTGGGGGAAGATGATTGCAATAGGTCAGGGCATAGATGACATAAGTGTGAGCATGGTGGTGAAAAGCAGATGGATCTCAGACAGAGGTTGAGATGGGATCACCAGGACGTGGAGGCCAATCGCGTGTGGAGTTTTGACTTCAGGAACCGTCAGAACTGCCTCAACTCCATCCATTGCTCGGTGCCCCCACATTTTTAGGGGATGTTGTCAACATCAGCAATGACTCACTTCTAATGCAGGGAAGTCCTGGAACACAGCTCAGCCTGTGAGCAGTGAGGTGGTCCTCGCACGCAGCGGCTCTGTGGGGGAGGGCACACACTGAGACTGAAGGCACCCAGGGACCTGAGCCACCCTTATTTTATGCCATTTCCCAACACGCCTGCCTGTGGCTAGCCGGGGTCCCACCGCCATCCGCTCACCTCTGCAGCGTGGCTGTGCTATGGCTTAGAGTGCCATGCACCGAGGGGTCACGGCTCAGACACAGGCCTGTGGAGTCTCCTCCACATGCAGTCTCTGGACGTTTATGAAGTGTATCTCTGAGACACTGACATACACCCCCAGATGTTCTCATCATCGCTGGAGTATGTGTTTACCTCATCGGATGCAGTAAACTATGTGCAGGATGAGTTGTGAGAAGCAAAGTGCTGCCCTGGGCAGCATCTGGGAGGCCGGTGGGGCCTGCACAGTAGCCTAGTGACTCACTCCACAAAGCAGCTGGCAGTGTGAGCAAACAGGTCTGTGCCTCGCTCACTGGCAATGCAAGGACCGGGACCTCTCAAGAATAGTGCAGACTTTGAGTGTTCGATGCACACACGCCAATGATCGGCTGCATTTGAATCTTCCGCCTTAGATCCCTACCATTACAGGACAAGAGTCAGTCCTGGGGTGCAAGTCACCACGCCTCTTTGGTTCAGTAGCCTAAACCGGGGCTTCGTTCATGGGGTAAACGGGAATGAGTTTGACATTTGACATGGGATACTGGCCACAGCTCTTGTTCACAGATAGGCCTGGTTTCTTGCATCTGGCTTAACACTCCCCCAGGTTCAACTGTGCAGAAGTCCACGCCAGCTTGGACCAGGCCAGCCAGCTGCCACCTGGGTTACCTTCTACAGTCAGGGGCCCAGGGCCCCTCCATCACCCAGCACATCTCCCTGGGCGAACCCTCTCGGGAAGACCCTGTGGCCTGGTGGTTTTCTCCTCCTTGTGAATTGAGTCAATGGGTTACTTTCCCAGAGGTGGTTTTCGTTTGTGCTTCAACCTTAATCTCTACGTGACAAAGAACATTCGTCATTTCAGAGCCATCAACAGACGCATATTTTGTCGCCCAGCCCCTGGTCCTGGTAACTGCCTGCTTACCCCTGGCACTGTGCACCTAACTTGTCCTCAGACGCATCCCCACGGCCACCACCCCAAAGACCACCCTCATCTTTCTTATGGCAATCTGGCTTTTTCAGCGTCACTCACATGGCTGCTTAAGCAACGCTCTCCACGGTGTCAGCCTCACACCCAGGGCGAAGCTTCGCCGCCATCGGTGCGTGGAAGCATAGTGCTGGCTGGTGGGTCACGTAAGCATGCCTTGAAACCCAGTGCAGCTGATGGCACTGCATGGGAGCCCATGGAGCCCTGGCTAATGCTTACGGCACAGCCCAGGAGGCCCGGGGCCCTGAACGCTTCTTCTGCCTCAGCTGCAAATAAGAGTTTTCTGTTTCCCAAATCCGTTCAAAAAGGAATCCATGATATTTCATCTGATACATCCATCAGGAAGCTCTGTTTCTGTTTCTATAACAACTGGCCTTAAGCCTTAACCTTAACTAATTATCGTGTCTGCGTCGCCTCTCCAGGGCAGGCTTCCTGGGTTCAGAGCATGATGGACCAAGTCCCCACCCCAGAAAAAATGTCTCAGGATGTTATAGAAGCTCTCACCAGGAGGCTGGATGCAGGGGAGAGGTGGGAGAAGGGGAACAAGAGGAAGGGAGGTGACATTTCTTATATGTCCCTCTTCTAAACGAAATGGTCATGACATTAGTGTTTCAAGTTGTGTCACAAAGTCTGGATTGAGCTTGAAATACATACAGTTCCATTTTTTTCAAGTAATTGATGAAATGACCCCTGCAAAGCCTGGTCATAAATTGTTATGGATATAAAAGCCACTGGATCTTCAAATCCACAAGGATGTCTTCTGCATCCCTGCTTCCCTGTCCTCTAGCATTCTAACACATAGAGTAGATCTCTGTTGATTTGCTCAGTGAATGAATGAATCAGCCTCTGAATCCTGACCTGGGACTTTCCCAATCATACCCTACCATTGTCACT
Source organism: Macrotus californicus (assembly GCA_007922815.1). Taxonomy (NCBI): domain Eukaryota; kingdom Metazoa; phylum Chordata; class Mammalia; order Chiroptera; family Phyllostomidae; genus Macrotus; species Macrotus californicus. The sequence continues at coordinate 9,171 of VMDR010006332.1, forward strand.
AATGCTCTGTATCGCTGGTCCTAACCAGAGCTGGGTTAGACTAGGATCCCCTTGTATCAGGAGGGGTCTAGAAATAGCTGTACATGGTAGAATCCAGGACCAGTGGCTTCCAAGAAGCCCCAAGCATCCCTGTGCCCACCCTAAGCCTTGATTGCGGGGCTTTCCCTGTTCAAGGAATGTTTCTATTTTTTTTTACTATATATTTCAGATTCCACCAGGGTCAGAGCTCTGCCCTACTGACCAATGCCTAGGAGCCTGAGGTCCGTCCTTTTTCCAGGTGACCGAACTCTGTACCCCATGCACCAGCTACTGGCCATCACCCTGCACTGAACAAGTCACCCAGCACCAGCCTCTAATAGCACCTTTATCTGTACTCCACCTACCTGATTCAATCTCCTCCAATATTGACAGACAGAGTGAGGTATAATGAGGCCTGCAGATTTCAAATCCAAGTTTTCCCCGCCCCTTTGGACATTGAACTTGAGATTATGAAAGATGCTGATTAGGAATCACGTGAATAGTTGGATCAGTTTTCCCAGCCTCATTCCTTGCATATCGGGTCTCGCCAATTTTCCAGCAAGAGCCCATTTTGAAGTATGAAACTCTTAAAATTAGAAGCCCAAGTTATATTGATAGAATCCTTAATTTTTTAATATCTGAATATGAAAAAAACTGGTATTTTGTATGCCCTCTCATCTTCTAGTAAAACATTGCAAATCTGTGTGAGGAGAAATGATAATGAGTAGAATATTTGGCTTCTAGATAACCATGTGCTACATGTACCTATTAGTAGGTTCACATTAGTGGGATTGAATTGGTGATATTTAGCCATGACATCCCCCAAAATGAGAGGTCATTTTTTTTAAGGAAAGGAGCATTTTGTGGCTGCCTACCCTTAGGACTTATCCTACTCTTCCCCAGCCATGGACCCAGCTGCTTCCTTGGTTGGAACACCAGGCGCCACGCTCTTCTGAACCACAGCCACTGAAAGGGTGTGTGGTGATGACCGTAGGGCAACAGGGAATTGAGGGAAGTTGTCTTGCCCCAGGTCAGGGCGCCGTTTGGCCAGATCAGCTTTCGAGGAGTAGAATGCAGGGAAGCACCAATGTGCCTGCTCAGACATCCGTGGCAAGGTGTACAAGCTGGTGTGCCACTGTGCCCAACTTCCCCTGTGAGCGTGCCAGGACTAGACTCTTTGGGTGTTCGCTCTGAACCTCATAAACACGCTTGACTAGCTCTCTGTTCCCTTCGCAGCTATCTCTAAGTCTGTCTTCCTTATCGAGGAATAGAAGGGTCTAGATGCACGCCTGTACGTCTCCTGGCCATAGCTGCACATCAGAATCATGTGCATAGAGCAATTATGACTGTGAAAGGCACACAGCATCGCTGCTCCCCAGTGTGACCCGGCTGTCTTGTTTTCATTGGATGGGTGCTAAAAATTTGTATTCTCAGATCAAGAAAACTTACTTTAAGGAGAAAATAGAAGAATATTAAAAACAAAAATAAGAGGATATTAAACACTTTCCTTAACAGAAGTTTTATCTAACATGAAACTATACCCTGTTGAATTTGGGGGCAGGGGGTGAGTTCTCCAATATGTTGGTTTTGAGTGGGTAAACTAACGCCTAAAGCAGAAGGTAGAAAGAAAAATGAAATGAGGAGACTGTGGCTACCACTGAGCCCACACTTGGCATTCGGTAACTCCCGTGTAGGTTGCTGATTGATTTCTGCAGGTAGTGGGCAGGAGTTCAGTTGGATTGGCATTTGAAGTGGTTGTGCACAGTGTCCCCTGCTGCTGCTGTGATCCCGCCATGGCTGTCACTTCCTTGGAGCAGCAGCAGCTTAGACTGTCGGAGGGCACACGTGTCCATGGAAGTGCCCCTGGGAGGGGAGGGGAGGCTGGCCAGGTGACCTTGGCTGGTCCTCGGAGGACCCACAGGGATGCACTTGGAGGAGGACCCGTGACAGTCACATCAGATTGATTCCTTCTCCTGTGCCATGGGCAGAGAAAGGAGCTGAGAGTAGGGGTTTCAGAGCATCAGCTTTGCAAGAATTCTGTTTGCGTCCCAGCTCTGCCATTTTTTTTTCGGCTGAGTTCCCCAGAAGCCAGATGCTGAGACAAGGATTCAAATGAAATTAAGTCATTAGAAAATGTTCCAGAGAAAAACTGATAGAAGAAAGGAGACAGGTCGAGAAACCAAGTGAGGATGTGGTACCAAGTCATGCCCCCCCGTGGTCTGGGGGGCAGTGGGGTAAACGTCTGTCTCAGGGCCTTCAGAAGCAGTGGCTCAAGTTGTCCAGGTCAGGGCTAACCTCAGGAGGATGTACCGTATTTTGCCATGTATAATGTGTACCCACATTTTGTGCACATTACACATGGGGTTATTATACCCATTATTATACCCATGGTATGTAATCATTTTTCCAGATACAATGCACATCCTTATTTTTCCCTCAAAAATTTGGGCAAAAACGTGTCTCATTATACACAGGAAAATAGGGGTAAATTCCTAGATACTATCCATCCATTTTCCAAGTGCAGATCGAGTGGGCCATGGGCAGCCAGCAGAGGCGAGGTGCTGGGGGGCGGAGGGAAATTGCAGGAAGAGTTAAGGGTCAAGGTCAGTGTGGGCTGTGCTGGCCTCCTTGTCTCTTACACCCTGTGGCCTGTTTTTTCATCTGTTTGATGGGAGGAAAATAACTATTTAAAGCCATTAGGGAAGTACCACAGGCAATCCCCCTGTGGAGATTGCTCAGGAAAATCACCTGAGTTTTCTGTAACTGCTAAGTTCTGTTGGCTCCTCACTGAGTTACAACACACTCCAAGGGCTGAGCAAACATGCAAACTAACCAGACATGTAGAATTTGATTTATAATTCAGTTGCATACGGAAGTTATGGAAGCTGGAGCTAATTTAAATAATGACTCTGGAGAACTGTCTAAAAGAGGATGCTAATGTTTCAGATGTTTTCAGCAGTAAGAACTAAGACATGACGGCATGTCTTAGTGAGACTCTTATATTAACAGTTTTAACAGTGAGTGTGCAGCCGATAAGGTTGATAAAACCTTAGCAATCTAGTTCTTGTACTTCTAATACTAATAAATTTAAATCTGATGAATACAGCGGGTGGATCTGGAGTGAGTTGATGGATGTTAGGAGCAGTATCTGGTGAGTCTGTTCAGTGATCATTCACTGAGCATTTGCCCTGTGACAGACAGGACACCAAGAGGAAAGAGGCACAGTCCCCTAGCCTAGTCACCAGGTGCACTGGGGATGGGCAGAGACAGAATGAAAGCCAATTTATAGCTGTCATCATAGAAGCATTTTAGTTGATCCAGTTTTAACTACTTTGTACTTAATCCCTCGGTTAATCCCCACAGCAATGCTAAGAGGAAAGTTCCATTATTACCCTGTTTTAGGTAAGGACACCAAGAATAATTACGTAACTAGTTTACATAACTAGTGAAGGCACAAGTGCAAGTTCGGCCCAGGCGGCCTGACCCCAGAGTGTGTCCTCCACCGCCTCTGGGGCCTGGGATTCCCGTGGAGTGCGCTAATCACAGTGCTCAACAATGTGGGCGTCACGGCTGATGTGCAGAAGTTGCGTTTGTTTTACATAATCATGCCTTCCACAACCTAGCTAAAGAATCATAGTTACATGAGGAAGACAGGTGGTGATCCCATGGACTTCTATAAACCCTCTCAGATGCAGATTCATTAAGTTTAATGGAACAGAGACTGTCAACTTTGGACCTCATTATTTCACAGTATATGTCTGTGTGTGGGTTCCATTAATGTGTGTGTGTATATGATATCTAAAACTTAGGAGTATATGTTATTTATTTATGGGGAGGTTATGTATGGGATATATAGAAGTTATGAGGTGTGGGTAGTTTCCTCAAAGCACGTGGATGTCTCTTCCTAAGGCTACATCAGTAGCCAAGGTTTGTGGGGACAGGGGCCACACCTATACCTCTGAAAAAACAGCTTCATGAACAGGACCTCCTGGGCCACTGAACAACACCCTGTGGTACCATCAGTCCGTTATCTGCAAGGCTTGCCGCATTGTTCTAGGGAGGGCCAGGGACTGTCTTCCAGAATCGGCGCTTGATTTTCTTTTCTGCCTCATTCCTGGGCTTTTCATGAATGCAGAAGGTGTCAGAGTAAAGCCACCACCCCACTCTGCTGGCACGTCGGGAGAATTGTACCACACACACACTCACCAGTAGTATACTGTACACCTTTGCCTGCTTCTAGGTCTGTACCTCCTTCCCCAGAACTTTTCCCATCCTCGTAGGATTAGCATTCCTGACTTTGTACGTAGGACTTGGGTTGGGCATGACATTGTTCTTACACCATTTTTTCTGATAGGATTTGTCCATAGGAATCAGTGTAAGTGAAACCGAGCTTACAAAGACAGAGGTCTCCCCATTCCCTGGAATTTCTTTGTCGTGATGCTCTTTTAGGAGAAGGGCAGATTGTCGGAAGAGAACATTGTATCAAGGACTTATTTAAAAACAAATTGGGATGTCCTCTTTGCTGTTTGAGATCCCGTGTAATGGTGCAATGGGGAGAAAACATTAATCAGCTCACAGCTCTGGGTTATGAATCTAATTCTCTCATTAATCAGCCCCTGGGGTTATGGGCAAAAGCTCTTAATTTCTCTAAACTCAGTTACACATCTATTAATAAAACTTTACAGACAGATAAATCTAATCTGTCCCTTTCAACTCTCAGAATATTTTTCCATTATCTCTTAGATGTGGATATGGTACGCTGCAAGAGATTCCCTCACACCAAGTCCCGGTGATAGATGTTTTTCTCTTGGGCTCTCTTTTTTTTTAATCATTCACTAGCGTGAAGACAAGGAAGGCAGACTGACCAAACCTGCAGATGGTATGGAGCCAAGGGCAGCGAGTGTGCTAGAGACAGACGTGGCATTCAGAACACCTTGACAGCCCACAGTCATCCAAACGACCAAGGGCCAAAGCCACCGAGACAAAATTTAATAGCGATCAATGTAAAGTCTGATGCCTCACTTTTTTAAAAATAAACTTCACAAATGAAGGAAGAGGAAGTTCTGGCTTACAGCAAGTCCTGGAGGAGACTGAACTGTTATTTAGTTCGTTGCAAATATACTGTCACTAGACTGGGACAATGTCGCTGCCAAAGTAAACTCACTCAGGCTGCCTTCGGAGAAGGAGTATCTGGGACAAGGGAAGCACCAGCCCTCCGAGCTCCTCCCTGGCCTGACTTGGCCAGAATAGTCTGCCAAGTCGCAGGCACCCAGATTTAAGAAGGGGGGCACACAGTGCCGTGCACAGACCACATATCAGAGAAATGTGCCCTTGAAATCTGTATGTTATTAACCAATGTCACCCCAATAAATTCAGTGAAAAAAAAAAGTTAAAAGGAAAAAATATTTTAAAAAGATAATTGATAAGCCAGAACAAAACAGACTTACTGGTAAAGACCCTTGAAATCACAGGAAGGAACTGGAGATGTTCCATCTGAGCGGGGAAGGAGCAATGGCAGTGTGTCACGTGGAAGAGGCCTTCACCAGTTAGTGGGAGGCAGCACAGTGACCTCGTGTGACACGCCAGAAATGCAGGCTGGGAATCGAACATGCTCATCATGCACTTCAATTCTGTCAGTTTCAGTGCCTTGCTCAGAGAGCCACGCGTGAGGATTAAGTAAGTGAGCAGGTTAAGTACCGGGCAGACTCACTGGTAAGTTTTCAGTAAAGGCTCATTTCCTCTTTGTTTACGTTCCCTTCAGGGGGAGGAAAACAAGGGCAGTTAAGTGGCTGTTCAGGAAGGCACTTTGTGCCAATTGCAATGACCCCAAAGCAGAGCCAGCGGCAGGCCGCGGCGGGCGCAGGGGTGGGAGTGTGGAGCCGACCAGCCGAGCCCCACTCCGGCGCCCCCCGCTCACCCAAACGCGGCTGCATAGAATAATGGTTTTGATGTTCCACAGGAGGCTTCTGGGGCTGATTTCATGTGAATAAATAATTCACCAAATTTGAAAAAGGCAGAAGCTCAGTGGATGCGGTGGTCCCTGCGGATCCTCTCTTTCCCTTGTTCTGTGGACGTGTGTGTGGTTGCGAGGGACAGTCTCTGGAGCACGTCCTTTACCGCTGGAGACAGAGTTATCGAAGACCCCAGGGTGTCGCTCCGCCACGCCTACTAAGTGAGGGAATCATTTTGTCAGTTATGAAAAGATACTCAGGTATGGCCAACCAGAGATTTCTGGCTACCTCCCCACCTTCTCCACATGCCTGCTGCCCCAACCTCCTGCTTGCTCAAAGGCAAAAGATGGAATTAACTTGCCAGTATTTTGACTCGGGGGTTCCCTTTAAACAGCTGCTGTTTGAATTTCCTCCGTCCTCTCTAGCTCTCCGCCTCGGAGCTTTCATCACCAGAAACAGCGGATCTTGCAAACGCTCTGAAATACCTCAGACCGTGAATTTCTTCTCCTGCTGCTACACAGAAGGACCCAGGTGCTAGTGACACCTGGGTGCCTTTGGCAAAGGAACAAACCTTCATCTTGGGTCAGCAACCAGTGATCAAACCATGGACCTGCCATTCCCAGAGGTTTGGGTCCATGTGTTTGTATGTCTTTTTAGGAAGATGACCGAATACGAAAAGTAGTTGTATCTGGTACACTGAGGAATTTCCTACATCCTACATGTAATCAGAACAATGTTGTTGGACAGGAACTCACAGAAAAAAGGGTTGTAGGAGATTTCAGAGACTGAGGGCCTAGATGAGGGCTTCTCAGCCTTGGCACTATTGACATTTCAGGCCAGATACTTGTGTGTAGTGGGGAGGTGTCCTGTGCATTGTAACGTGGTGAGCAGCATCCATGACCTACACCCCCTAGGTGGGACAGTAGCACCCAGCCCCCTCAGTGGTAACAATCAAAAGGTCTCTAGGTGTTGCCAGCTGTTCCTGTGGGTGGGGGGCAGGGGGGCGGGGATGGGCAAAGGCCCCCAGGTAAAAAGCACTGGTCTAGACCCAGTCATCACATGTTGGCATGACGGGGCCCAGAGTTGTTGAAGGAGTCAAATTAGATAAAGCATGTTTTAGTGCCTTTAGAAGTAAGACAAATATTTATACAGACAGTTGCAGTACATCCTTTATCTCTTCTTTTTTCGTTTGATCATCTAAGGCTTTGTTTGAGCCAGGGGCTATAGACCCATAAATAAATAAACCTTGAGAGGCTTAAAGGTTTGCCAGGTACACTAAAAGGTTAGAAGAAAAAGAGAGATCATGTGAGATACCCCATAATGAGCATATGTATAGAACATGCCCAAAATGTGGTGGGAGCCCCAAGAAAGGAAGGGCTGCCTTTGAGCCAGCCCTAGAAAACCAGTTGGACTATGGGGCCGAAGGTCTGCAGCAATTATCAGTTGACTAATTGCAACTAATTCCTTTGCATGCCATGCCATGTATTCCAGCAGTTTTGCCAGAAGTATTAAAGGTACGTGCTGACAGCAGTGTTCAGCACAGATTAAGGTGTTATCATTTTTAGGGCTATGAAATCTGAATGAGCAACTTAAGAACCGAAGCTGTCACAGGCATCTGTCATTTTCCCCTGTCCTTGTTCATTTCTGCTCCAGTGATTGCAAACAATCAAACAAAAAATAGTAAATGAAGATAAAAACTCCAACCCAGATTTCCTTAAGCAGAGTCACAGATATCAGGGACACGGGGTGACACCAGGTCAAAGCAGGAGCTCAGTCCTGGAGATATTCTTCAAGTGGACCTTGGTCAATTCATTTCAGGTCTGTCGATTCAAAAAGAAACATTCTTAGCACCACCACGGACACCTGTTAGAGACTCTAAATCTTACATTGTGTATCTAGATAGAAGAAATTCTGCCTAAGCACTTACCTGCTAGTACCAAGGAGATTGGGTGGGCCATCACGAAAGGAATAGAATTGTCAAGCTTTCCACGAGCACAGGTGTCCAACCTTCTGGCATCTCCGGACCACAATGGAAGAGGAAGAGTTGTCTTGGGCCACACATTAAATACACAGACACTAACAAAAACTGATGAGCAAAAAAAAAGGTCTCAGGTAAATTTAAGATGTTATGTTGGGCCGCATTTGCAGCCATCCTAGGCCACATGCAGCTGTCGGGCTGTGGGTCGCACACCCCTGAGGGTGCTGTCCATGGAATGATTGTTAACAAGGAAACCCTGTATGGAAGTTGGGGTGCCTGATGGAGCTGTATGTACATTAAAGGCTACAGTGTGCCCCCCTCTGAACCTCCCCCGTGACTTTATCAAGTCACAGGGGTTGAATAGAGCAAGAGTGGTTAGCTTTAGTGCGTGCTGCACTAATGGTCATGAGTCACGTGTGTTTTGGAAGAGCCCTCTCAGAGCCTGTCACTCACACTTGTTTACGAGGAATGCAACAACCGAAACATCAGCTAACACATCCCGGTGAATGCACAGTCGCATCTGAGTGCCTCCAGCAAACACTTCCTGTCCCTTCCCTTTGACAGCTTCCAGAACTGGAGGCTGCCAGGGTGAACGGGGAGACACACAGGAGTATGGATTAAAGACGCGTGGGAGAGTGCAGGAGCTGCAAGCCAGCTCTTGAAATTAATGTGATTTGTGTGCGATTAAATTTCCTCTGTCTATTTACCACCAGAGACATTAATCTGCATATTTAAGGTTCCATTAATATGGAACATTCCACATACCGAACAGTCGCACATGCCTTCGGCGTAATCATGCCATGCTGTTCTTCCCAGTATTGCAAACAAAGCAAACGGACAAACAGCTGACAGAATCTTGAGGTGCCTTCAGAATCCTTGTGAAAACTTCCCCGACAATTTTTCATCTCAATTTGATTGCATTTGTGAGAAACAAATGTACCAATATGGGCATAAGCACGTGCCAATAGCCCTGATTGGGCAGCTCGTCGTGAATACCGAGTCTGTGTCATGGTTCATACACCAGAAACTTACTCAGTAAGTTCATGTCTTATCTCCGGGTCGAGCTGATTGTCTTCAGCCTCCCTCCCTTGGAAAAAATATATCTACTTTTCATAAAGTTACTAGGAGTCAGTTCATTCAACAGAATCTTTTGAACACCTACTATGTGCCAGACGCTATTCTAAGTGCTCCTAATGCCTCAGTGAACGAGAAAGACAAAAACTCCAGCCGTCACGAAGCTTTCCTTAGCAAGATGTGTGTGGGGTGGAGGGATGGTGAGGGAGATAATAGGCGATACAATAATAATTAAATGATCTAGCGTCTTAGTAGGTGGGAAGGGCTATGGAAAACTAGTCCATCTGTTCCTCATTGGAGCGGACCCAGAAGTTGACTTTGAATATTTTATGTGAATCCGCTAAGTTTAAAATGTTGGAAACCAACTCAAAATAATTTGACACTTAACTTGTCCTTGTGGTCCATCTGGAGGCTGCAACACGGCCTCTCTCTGGTGACTGCTGAGGAGCCCCAGGCCCAAAGGGCGACCGACAGGAGCGGGGACCTGGTCCTGGAATCCACTTGAAAATCTGTTGTGAAACCCTGTGAAGTTGGGCAGGTCTTCAGGTGCATGAAGAGTTGGCATCCTGGCAGCAGAGCGGGCAATGGCAGAAACATTTTGAGATGTGTGAATTAGGTTGAGACAAGAGCCTTATGAAATCACTCCTCTCTTATGTGGCAAGTCAGCCACTAAAGTGTGCCTCCCAATGTACGTGCCCTTGCTCATCTGTCTCGCTTGCCACCAGCCACTGACCATGTCCTTGTGCTTCCAGGAGCACCAGAGGGACGGCCAGGGGACGGGTCTGCTGGCCTTGCCATCCCAGCTTTCTCCTAGTCCTGTCTCAATTCCTGTTCTGCATGTAACCTAGACTTGCCAATCATTGATAAGAGTCCCACTAAATCGTTTGATGAAAAGAATGTTTGTAAATCCGCGTTAAGAACAGAGTTGAAAGGGCACCACAGGATGTGATGGAACAGAGTAAATGAAATCAACACCGTAGCTTCCCGACTCATACCCCTAAGGAGGCCTCGCTGGAGCTTGGGTTCCCCGGCCATAAAGGGGGCTTTAAATCTTCCTACTTACAAGCTGGTGTGAGGAGGAAAAGGTTAAGAGAGTGTGTCTGTAATAACACTGAAAACCGTTGATTGCAATTCCCACTCTGGCAATTTCAGTTACTTCTACCCACTCTTTCTTTAAGGACAGGTTGGTAGACGATTGGACAAGTTCACCATCATTTCGAAGGTTGCTTTTGGAAGGGACCTCAGACATCCAATGAGACCAACCTTGGCTGTTTCTCAGAATAAGCTGGGAGTTTTTTGAAAAATACAGATTCATAAGCTCCAAACCTAGAGATTCCAATGCCTCAGACCTAGAGTGAGGCCCCGGAGCTTGCTTGCTCGCATGTTTTGCATTTGTGGTTATTTATTTTAGGAAAACTCCAAACATGCATCTGAAGATTAGCTTGTTTACGAAACCTTGCTCCAACTTCCTACTAATGCTGACCTCCTCTTTTCATCCCTGGCTTCACTTAGAAGTGGAAAACCATTAACTACTCAGGCTCTCATCCTTTCTACTCAGGGAACTTGTCCCCTTGCACCCCCAACACTTGGCACCTCACCTTGACAGCTGCTGTTGCCAAGCATCCACATTCATCTATTTTGACATCCTCGCCTTTCCACCTGCTGCCCTCTAGTGGAGGTGCTGACAAGCAGCAAACTGTGTAAATGGCAGCCCCAAGGGTTGGCCAGTCCCAGTGGGTAAGCTCTCTGGGTCAGTGCAGGTCCCCACGGAGATGTCCACAGACCGCAGCTATGAGAGAAATCATTAACCTCAAGCTGTCTGAACATGGCACACAACTTACATTTAGAGCAGAGCTTTACAATACCTCCGCATCTATTTAGGGTTCATATCCAGGTTGCAGAAGTTTACCTGGAAAGGATTAGCCTGGGGATATTTTTCCTTCTTTGTCCTTCATGTCTTTCACCGTCATTTACCCAAAATCCACCTCATGCAAAAAGGAGGTGGTGGTTCTCTCTACTTCTCCCAATCTAGGGGTTTTTCAAATCATGGCCCCCAAAATGAAAGGGTTTGTTTATTTAATCCTTGCAGTTTCAAAGCTTTTAGTTCCAGGAGAAAGGGACCGACATGAGCTCATGGTAACAGTATCATGGGCTCTTGGGCAGAGGGTTCACCTTGCACCCCTCCGAGAGCTGGTGAGGGGCCTGTCGTGCACCCTTGAGAAGGCTGAGTTTGAGAAGATGGTGGCACGTCACCCAGAGAGGCACAGAGCCAGAACCAGCACCCAGGCTGGCCGGTGGACAACCCCAAGGAGTCCCTGCCGTGCTCGGCTCTCTCCCACACAGTGATTGTGCAGTCTTCCACTCAGCAGTGAAGAAATACGAGCACTTGTGGTGAATGACATTAAGTCTCTTGGTACTATTTTCATAGGAAGATCATTCAACGTCTCTTTCCATTGATGTTTCGTAATCAGTGCATCCCTGCACCCTCCCCAGTTCCTCATTTTAATACTTTTACATCCAAAATTGGTTAGCACAGGAACTTGGCAGGTGGGTGGGTTTGGGTAGGAGGTGCAGACAGCAAAAGCCACAAAACTGATGTAAAGTTGAGAATAGATATAACAAGGTAGACGCTATCTACTCCTGCCAGCTGGGGGAAACAGAGCCATATTGCTATTGACCAGAAGAGCAGGACCCCCAGGCCCAGCACCATGGAAAGGCTAAACTCATGCGGGTGTGACAAGTGCATGGGATCTTGTGGGGGCTGGGCACACACACACACACACACACACACACACACAGACACACATACACACACGCTCTGCATCCAGCCTGGGTTTACCCTTTTTATGTTGGTAGTTTTTTACTCTTCTCTTCTCCTTGATGGTTAACATCTTGGTAAGTGATTTTTTTTAATTAATATTTTTTTCTTAAGGGACATAAACAATGTAACAATTCATTTGACTGATTTCTCTTTTCTCACTACCCTATGTTACTACCATTGGAACACTATCATGCAACCTGATTAATTTCTTAGCTGGAATGTGTGGGCATGAGTGTGCACACGCACAGCACACACACTCACAACTCGCCCCAGCTGCTTTTCTTTCTTGTGACGATAGAAGGTGCAGCTCTAAGTAGGGAAGAGAGTTTGCTTTGAGTCCCAGACCCACCCCAGACTCTACAGAGCCCTGGATCTCCGTTCTCTGCCCTTCTGCCATGTTTAACTTTGTTCACCTTGGCCAGGTACTCGAACTTTAGTGAGACTCAGTTTCCCCTGTAAAATCAGGATCATGTGACAGAGGAGCCTGACTGGGGCGGGCTTGTCCAAAGTATGCCTCAGGGCTCTTCCTGCTCTGTGAGTGGTGCCTGCCTTGGTGTGCCGCTGACAGTGAACGCAAATCGTATTCGTTAACCTTGAATAGCCGTCGGTGGTGTCTGAACGCTATAACTTGATGAATGTGGTCTGGAGGGTACTCGGCTGAGAGGACCCCCTCTAGCTGGTTTTCTCTTGTATAATTCTTCTGGTTCATAAAGAGCCTAAAAACAAACACTAAACTGACATAGTTAAAGAGATACTAGATTAAGCCTTTACAAAACACATAGGCTTATGTAAATAGTGGCATCTCACTTTTCATTTCATTTTGTTTTGTTGCGCGTTCGAGTTCTGTGAGGTTGGGCACGGTAGAAACCTGAGCTAGGCCGGGGGTCATTCTCCAAACCGGTCCTGGAGTGTCCCCTCCAGCTCCTTGTGCTTCCTTCCCGCAGCCAGGCCCCAGTAAGCTCACAGGTCTAACAAGTATAGTCACACACCCTCCTGCCTCCTTCTGCTGCGTACGTACTTAGTCGGTTACTCTTCTCATGGCTTACTTATTTAAAATCAAACTTTAAAAAAAAAAAACCTTGATCCCCGAAGGTTGCGCTCCTTAAGGTTTCAGGATTCTGAGGAATAATCATCTCTCTAGTTTGTGATGACTTAGCTAAAGGTGCAGCAAGCAAGGCTGTAGCAAGGCTGAAAATAAACAAGGGGGTTCGAGTGGCAGAGAGGGGTAATGCTGGCTGAGGAGGCGGGCTCCGAGGTGCAGGTGGCCGTCGGCAGGGAGGCGGTAAAGCCGGGAGCAGCACAGAGAGCAGGCTGCATGTGACCCCTGCCTCTACCACCCACAGATCGTGTGACCTTGGGGAAGCTACTTCACCTCTCTCTGCCTCAGTTTCCTCATATGTAAAAGAGGATAATGCTAGTGCCCAGCATACAGGTTATTGTGAGCGTGAAATAAGTTCATACCTGGAAAGAGCTCTCACATCCACGTGGAACAGAAATGCTCAATAAATGTAAGCTGTCTCGTTAGAAAAGTAAAGAAAGAGCCCTGACTGGTGTGGCTCGGTGGGCTGGACATCGTCCCACAAACCGAAAGGTCACTGGTTCAATTCCCAGTCGGGCCACATGCTTGGGTTGCAGGTTTGGTCCCCGATCGGGGCACATAGGAGAGGCAGCCAATCGATGTTTCTCTCACTTTCTTTCTCCCTTCCTTCCCCTCTCTCTAAAAATAAATAAATAAAATCTGTTAAAAAAATGAAAGAAAGAAAACTCAAGACTCATAGGATTTGGTGGGTTGAGATCATGTTGCCCTGTCTCCCGCCTCCTCTGCCTTCTGACTGCACATGCTCACCTCCAATCCACCCTGCCACCCCTTTCTCTTCCTCCCAGCTTAAGAATTTCAGCAAATTATTAAAGACAAGAAGACGTGTGCACTTTGGAAGGTGCCAAGCTTTTTGCGTACTTTCCAGCTGAAGCGACTGTATCCAGCAGTCCTGGGTTTTAGGACAACAGGAGGCTCTTTTTCCTTAAGAAATGGGTTTAACTTTTTGATATCTGGAGGGATCTCTTTGTACAGGTGGATGGGAATGGGCTTAGTGACCAAAGGGGACAGGTGGGCCAGGGATCTAGTGGATCAACATTGAGGGGTATCATTGTCCGATCAGGAATCTGAAAAGCTCACCTGTCTTACTTCACCAACCTTTGAGTTTAGCTGCTGTGTTCTCTACAGTGCCACTCACAGTGCATATGGAAGTCACACAGTCCAGAAGCAGAGTCACCCTTGGGCCTTCAGGGCCTTTGGTGTGTCTTTCCAGACTCCCTGCTCCTCACGCTCCTCAGTGAGGCCCCACTGACCTCAAAGGGCCTTTCTTGCCAGGCCGTGAAGTGCCTCTGAGCTGGAGGACTGGGACCACAGCCAGATCTGAATGAAGGTGCAAAATGAGTGACTAAAAAAAGCCCAAGCACGTGGCCCTGGGCATGGCAGATGCCCATGGTTTATAAATAACATGGATAGGGAAAGGGGGAGAGGGTCAAAATAATAACCTGTTGTCCAGTCCTTGAGGTCAGTCTCGCCGTTTCTGATACTGAACCCAAAAGTGGTAGACAACTTTAAAAAATGGGCTCCCTAAATCAAATTAACTCCACCTGGGCTTATTTATTTTCTTATGAAGATGTTTTCAAGTTTGGCAGAAGGCATTTTTAAACAGGATTTCTTTTATTTGGAATACATTGAAAAAGTTGTCAATTTTCAAATAAGTGAATGAAAACAAAACAAAAGCAAGAAACACACTCCATGAAAGGACTGTACCTTTCTTAGGCTGGGGTGCTACAGAAATGGGTGTGTTTAGGGACACGGTTTCCTTCTCCTGCAGCTGAGGCCACCATTACAGGGGGCGGATGGACCTAAACCAGCATGGATAAGGACAAAAGGAAACCAGTAACTTGGGAAAGTTTTCTTTTTCTTCCCCCCCAACTTTCTGTTTTTGGATTTGTTTTTCCTTGTATCAAAACCAAAAGGGATTTGAATTCTGGTCCAGAACTCCCAAGACCAGGGGTCAGGGAAAGCCAGTGGGAGGCTGGAATCTGCGATGTTATCGCTGGCCCCGGCCCCTCCTCCTTCCTCTCTGGGAGCCTTGAGCAAACACAACTGCTGGCCTTCCTGTTTAGGAGCGAAAGTTTTGCTCCTTCTCTTTCACGTGGGGCTATGAACTTCGGGGATATCTTTGCTGTTGTTTCCTTTAAAGAAACAGAGACTTGCTTGTTCTTTTCACAAGCCCTTTCCCCGGCATAGGGAGATGGTGACTAACGAACAAGATGAGAAGCTTAGACAACTGGGACCACATGCCTCTCCTCCAGGAGCTAGACTATATTTCCTGTCCTCCATCACTTCTTCCCATCCCACCTCCATCTCCTCCGCACACTGTGGGCACGTGTGAGCCCCTCACTGGGCCTTCGCATCTTCCCGAAAGAGTGACCCATTGACTCAGGGCCAGTCTTCTGAGAAGGGAATGAACTTGTCCTCTGTCCTTGCCAGAACCCTTGTCTCTGCTGCGCTAGGGAGACTAAGACGTTCAGTGTTAACGTGTGCGTTGGTGAAAGTTGTGGTCATTGGCGTCTGCTTGGAATCTCCCTTTCAAAATCAAAATGGTGCCTCCAGTGAGATGCAGCTTCTGGGGGTATCAGTGAAGCTTCCGGAGTGGCCCAGGCTTTGCCGGCTGGAGTTCAGACGGAGGCGTATGGTGACATGGAGTGCCCTGTACATTTGCAGGAGAATTGCAAATTCGAACTTGGGACTTTACTTGGTCTGCAAATTCACTGGGGAATTTTAGCTGATTTTAGTCCATCAGTTGCATCAAATGGAATCTTTTAGATTAGAAATGCTGCTCTTCCTGGAAAATCATACTCCAGGCTGTTCAGGATGCTTTAATTAACTTCTTGGGTCATTTGTTTACCCATCGGTGAGTTCACTTATGATTATACAACATACCAGGAGAGACTGCCTCACCTGCCTCACTGCCACTGAGAAACGTCATATGAGCCATCCTGCCCTCAGCAACAGTCAGGGAGCTGCTTCCTGACGGAAGTGGAATGTACTTCCTGTAATGATTCCTTCTCAGTAAGCCTGTGCTCGCTTCTCGTGGCCTGCTGTTTCCTCCCTAAGTACTCACAAACAATCGAACAGCCCCCTCTAGAAGGTTACTTGGGATTGAGTTTAACGGTGCCCACTTTTTGAACCTATGCAGACATTGGTGTATCTCCTATTTTTGTCCTCCGAATATGCTCAGAAATAACCTGTAGTTTATTGGTCCATTTATGCTTTCAGGATCTGGAGTAAAATTTGTCTGACGGTGAACATTTGAACTCATCGTTGGCTTTGAGATTGTGCTTATTGTCCCACTGGCTTCAACCTACAGTTGTATTCACACATTTATTCTACACCCTCCAGACTCCATGTTATTGCCCTTGACTGAGAAGAAGGGAGTTCAGTAAACGTTTCCCTTTGCTTTCCCTTCTTGGAGCTGGATCGGCTTTTATTGTTGTTTTCATAGGATTTTAGATTTTTGTGGGAGGAGAAAAATGTGTTTATTTATAGCTTTTTGCCTTTTAAGTGTAAAATTCTGAACTATCGATTATTGCACCATTGCTTTTCAGAAAAACAATCTATACAGCCTCTGCGTGTGTGTGCGGTGCATGCCTGCACATGTGGTGTGTGTCTGTGTGCATGAACTTGTGTGTATTTTTTCAGGGTTAACTTGGCCTCTGTCTTTCGGTGCGTCCTGAACATTTCAAGGTCTTTTGTGCTGCATGTGAGAGCACAGCTCCCCATGCCTGAGGTTTAATGTAAGGTGGAGATGATTCCTTTGAATTCAGTTGTTATTCTTGGAATAAACAACAGGACTCAAAATGACAGCGTAAACACAGCAAATCATGAGGTTTGTTACTATTCCTTGGCAGGACCAGGTGAACCCTGAGGCCATCAAGCTCAGGTTGAGGGGACAGTGGTGAGACACTCAGGGCAGTGAGGGCCAGCTGGAGGCGAAAACACTAAGGGGCAGCTTTGGGACCCCAGGAGTCAGCAGGACAGCCTTAGAAGTCCGGGGGCGGAGAAAGACAACATGAACCGATTGCTCTGTGCATCCGGTCATAAATGTCTGTTGGGGACACTCTGTGCGCCTGGCGTCACCTAGTGTCACTGACAAGAGGGAGGGAAACACAAAATGAAATGAGACTAAATGAGACTCAAGCTCAGTCCCAGCAGGGCCAGTCCATAGACGGATCTGCTTTTCCGTCCCGCACATACAAGCAAACACTTAGTGGAAGGAATAAGCTGTGGACATCTTCTACTTTGACACATCGTGTTTAAAATAATAACAACATTCCGGGAGAGTCTGTGTGTCACCATTTACAGAGGGTTGAGATTACAGTCGGAAAGAGTTGTAAGACAGGGTTTTCTACTCAGCTACTGGAAGTGATGTGTTTCGTTTTCTTCCTTCCTTCGCTTGTTGACTTCTATTGGCTTTAGTAGGGGACAACGCAGGGGACTGCATTGGCAGCATGGTAGAAATGACATCAGGAAAATGCAAACCTGGGTCCATCTAAGAAAGTCAAGAGCTCCTGTCCCCCGAAAAGCAAACACAGATGGTCAGCTTTTGCCACATGTTCAGATGGCAAACCCAGTCAGGACGTTACCAAGCTTTTCATTACAACCCGGTATTCCTGGGTGTTTGCTCCACAGTGGGAAAGGGGACGGGAAACCCGCATTAAAAACAACTACTTTCGATGTGAAGAAGGGGCGTCACTCATACCGGAGATGCGTGCTTATGGACATTCTCACGGGGGACCTCAAACGGACTCATGGGATCAGCAGCACGGTACGTGCGCCTGGCCCTGATGAAGCCAGTCCCCAGGGTGTGGCTGGCGGTAGGTGACTCCCTGTCTCCCGAGTAAGATTCCTCTGCACAGCTATGGCTTGCAGGGACTCTGGTTGATTTCCCTGATGTCAGCCGAGCAACCTGTTTTTCAGCTCAGCACAGTCACATCTGAGCAGAAGTACACTCCCTGCTGGTCACCCACCTGGCAGCCCCCGCAGGCAGCTCAGAGCAGCGTCCATGCTGGGCCAAGGCAAAGAGAAGTGCTGGGGTGCGGCCACCATCCCCGGGAGCCGCCAGCGCCGCCAGCCCTGGCCGAAGGAACACAGGGGCCGCCCGGTGCAGTGGCGTTGGCAGGCCAGGGGACAGCTGCAACGCTGTCAGGATTGTCTGCGGGAGTGGTGCAGGCTGCTGACAGCACTTAGAAGGCCCAGGAAGGGGGGTCACAGCAGTGTCAGCCGCTGGGTTCATGAAGTCAACTTTTGACCCCATCAGAGGCAAATGGCCTTCTGGTGGATCTTGGCCTGTCATTTCGCAGACCCGTTTTCTCGCTCAGAAGCAGTGCGCAGCTCGGAAGCGGTTTTTAAACCGTTTCACTTTGATTACGAGTGAGATGTCCTGGTAGCTGGAGTGGAGAGGAGGGGAGGAGCCAGAACAGGGCTGTCCGGGTCCCTCCGTGTCCACTATCTCCCCGCGGCGGGACGTTCTGTTGGGAGCTGTGGCCCTAACCCTGGGTGGGCAGTCTAGGAAGCATGGTGAGTTGGCAAGCTCCCACGGTCCTCTGCTGTTCCTAGCCAGGTCTGCCCTTCCAGAACACCTCTAGATCTTGGCCTTTCTTCTCCACCCGGAACCTGGGCCCCAAACCAATGGCCCATGGAAAGAATCAGGTGAAGTAATTTATGTGGAGCTATAACTAGCCGAGTGCTATTCTGTGATAATTCTGTGAACCTCTCAGGGTGTGTTCACTGTAACAGGGAGCCACAATTCATCCCGTTGAATGCATTTCCAGTGGTGCAGCTTCTGCCCTGCGTCAGCTGGGATGGACATGGTAGGGACCTTGGGAGTCTTCCCCCCGGCCCCTCAGGTCATTCTCTGGGTGAATTCCTACTGTAAAGCCACAAATTTCTTTTTTTTTTTTAAGATGTAGCATTCAGTTATTTTGTCTCAGGAAACCTATCTTCACATCCTTGCCAAAATTCATTGAAATCAGTGAAAATGAAAAGAGAGCATTTTTTTTAGCTGCCATTTTTAATTCAGGTTGTTCAACTAGGTCTCCAGTGAACTGAAGATACCTCTTGACCTCCTTACCTATAGATTTCTAAAACTTTGGAAAATTCCTGTTCATTGAAACTATGATGTAGTGCCAGGCGGATGAGTTGATACAGAGAGCTGCCTCAGTCTGGTTAGTTCGAGGCCAGCGGTCCCCTCTTATAAACTGACCATCAAAAGGAAATGAGTGTAAGAGTCTCCACGAAGGCCAACCAGTCTCCAGGTAGGAAACCTGGTCTCTGCCCTCAAAGTTTTGTCCTAAGTTTGTAGTTGAGAAGCAGTGAAGGGTGGGGACATCATTCTTACGAAGATGGCAGTTCATTATGCAAGCATTATTTATTGTTACATAGCAATAGATACTATAAAAACGTTCTTCGAGATCCATATTGGACTTGAATTTTCAGCGGGGTGTTTCCTTGTTACCATTTTCTCAGAGGCACATGCCTGTGTCAAGCACCCTATCTCGTAAGTCTGCATAGCATCTAACCAAGCACTCTGTGTAAAGAAGGTGATTAATACGTACATATTTAATGAGCCAGTATAGTTTTGTTTTTGTTCGATTTTGCTTTCTATGTTTTTCTTAAGCTCTAGGGGGTTAAGCCAAGGGAACCTGTCTCTTAAAACTCTTATATATAAATATTGATGTCAAAGTAACTGTGCTTGCCTAGACAAATAAGCACATTCAAGTAATTTGGTGAACATTATATATCAATGTAGGTAAACACAGATACATCTGTAGAGCCCCACCTATACTGAGGTTACTGAGCAGTGGGCAGCTGAAGGAGTGCCAGGCACTGTTACTTCAGTCTTCTTGCCCAGTCTGGTCCTAGAACTTAGGTTGGTAGAGCGACCTCCTAAGGAGGCCATTAAAGCGGTGGCCCCACTGAAGATACTCCTGACGGCAGTGTGCTGGGCTGCAGTGCCTGGGCCCAGGATGTAAAGCGAGGCCCCCACAGGTCGTCCACATTGTCCCCGTGCAGGGGAATCCCCCTTAACTGGCAATGGATGGTTTCAGACACTTGATCCAAACCCCGCTTCCCCTTTTGAACGGAGTAGGCTCGTAACCATTCTTGAGGCTTTGAAATGGTGACTGACCTGCCTAATTGGGAAGTCAGGTGCCGGCTGCTTCAGCAGTTTTGAAGTCATCATTGAGCCTAGCTTCCCTCCTCTCAGCTACGACCCAAGATTGTCTCTGAGTCGTCCTTAGAACATTAAAAGAAGTCCCTTGCAGTCCCCCAACCTCCTGTTTTTATTTGGAAGCCCTACCCTCAGAGAATTTTTCTATGTGTCTAAACTCGATGCCTCTTTGTGAACAGTAAATGTGTGCGTTGCAGAGTTTTGTCATCATTTTGATGGTATCTTGTGTCTGTGTGTGTTTCATCACACTGGCCTTCCTGTTTTCTCCATCAGAAGTTTCCAAACTTTCCAAATACGATCCCCATTTAGCATCAGTTCCCACAGCCCTCCCTTCTGTACCTGTATTTCCTGAACTCCTGGACG
Source organism: Macrotus californicus (assembly GCA_007922815.1). Taxonomy (NCBI): domain Eukaryota; kingdom Metazoa; phylum Chordata; class Mammalia; order Chiroptera; family Phyllostomidae; genus Macrotus; species Macrotus californicus. The sequence goes on from VMDR010006332.1 coordinate 29,646, forward strand.
GTCCTTGGAGGGGCCGTGGGTTCTGGATCCACATGGTTCCCCTGTCCGAGCGTCCGCTCTCGCCCACACAGATAGCTATGGCCCTGAGTTAGGGAATCACAGCCTCAGACTAAATAACCCTAAACTTTTCATCATGTGTTGCAGCTCTGACATGCTTTCCTCTCCTCTTCCTCAAACTGTGAGGACTGCAGTGCATATCTTATGAAAATAATGTTTAGGCAGAGCTGATTCTTTTCCCTAGCAATGCCACCTGTGGGCTCTCTGTAGAACGATCACGTCAATGGCAGTAGGTCCCAGAGCACACGCGCTGTACCTTGGGACACAGTTCTCTGACCTTACTTAATAAGTAGCCTACATCACAGAAGAGCAGTCCCTGACTTTTGAGTCACAGGGCCCCTCTCTGTAGTCTTCCAACTTACTAAAGACTCCAAAGAGCTTTTGTTTATAGGGCTTACATTGATTATTTAATGTATTAGAAATGAGAACTGAGACATGTTTAAAACACAGCCATCAGAGTGGTGATATCATGTGTCACGTAGCTTCTGGAAAGCTACAGTACACTCGTGAAAAAGACCAATAATAGTTTTGTGTTATTATAATAATAGTTTTGACTTCTGGACCCACCAACATAAAGTATACTTGTGACACATTCCCTAATATCTGGAAATTTACAACTTAAGGCCCAAAATGAATACTAATAATTGATGTTAAATTCTGGTTTAACAATGCTTCTTGCAGTAATCCTAAAAGGATAGGTTATTAGAAGCCAGCACGTATTCACGAGCCACTTGGTGTTGCCTACTCTCTTGGCGCCTACCCTGGAGTCTTCCTTCCGCTGATTTTCATTTTGTAAGAAGCAGCCCCATGAAATGCTCGACCATAATCGTAGCAATAACGTAGAGCGTGCTGTTCCCTTTGATAATGATCCGTGGGAGGCATGCCGAGTGCCGTAGTAAACACTCTGCTTCTCCTCGGCATCTGGTGTGATTTCATCTCAGGGCCGCTGTCAGCCTTGTAACCGTCCTTTCTGGTCTGCTTCGGCCACAGGAAGGCAAGAGCTGAAAATCCAACTTCAATGTATTCACTCTTCAGGGCCCTATGGCGTTATTTCTACAGGAAATTTTTCCTGGAGTGACCTTATTCCTTGGATCCTGTTTTTCCTGTGCTCTGATTTATTTTTTTAATCTGTTCCATTGTGTACATTTCTTAATAGAGTTTATTGTCTGTTTAATCTCCAATGGGAATGAATGAATAAGTGGGAAAGAAAGAAAGGTGATCCTGTTCACAGGGCTTGTTGCAGTCTCTGGAGCAGCGCAGCCCCGGGAGGGCTAGCTGGCTAAGGTTTCCTGGATGGAATGGATCTTAAGTGGAGCTTAGGAGGGAAGGAAGTGGGCTTCTGGAGATGGGTGTTCTGCGTGAGGGGTTGGCTGTAACAAAGGGGCAGCTGTAGCACAAGTGACTGATGTCCTGGGGCAGTAAGGACATCGGCCTGACTCTTGTGCTGAGCTGAGTGCCTCGTTGTGTTTGTGTTTGATTAAAGAGGCAGCTGAGGGCGGGAGCTTTGGGAAAGTGGAGCGCCGGCTTCCTAGCGAGGAAGGGTTCCCGTTCCAGTTTCTAACGTAAATGAGAAGGTAGAGAATGAAAGGCTGAGAGGCCACTTAGGAGAAAACGTTGAGAGGATGTATGTGGAAATGGAAAGGCACATCTGAAGAATGGAAGGAGCAGGTGAGAGTCTGAAGAATCGGTGCGTTGCAGCCAGCTTTTGTAGCTGGTTCGAGTTGAACTTAATTCACTATGGATTGACTTTCCACTAGGTCCGCTTTATTGATTACTGTATACAAAGCCTGCCACAGTATGTAGCACATAGTAGGCACTTCATAAATGTTGTGTTAAATGAATCACATGGGTCCCCACCTCCAAGGAAAATGAAGATGGACAGCTAGGTGAATAAGCAGATCAGTGAAATATGTACAGGTAACTTTGAGAGGTTCTTCTGAACTACGACAAGCGGCAGGGCTGGGCACAGCCATGGGGGACCCACGGACACAGCTGCAGACACAGGTGTACAGCTCCTGCTTCGCCTTCTAACCTCCTGGGCAGCACACAAGGGATCTCTCGGGGTCAGGACCCTCGGACTGTGGGGTTTCTAAGTCACCTGACTACGGGAAGCGCCAGCTCCTCCCCAGTGCTGGCAAGAGCCAGGATACAATAGAAATATGTGTCAGAACTTTGGCTGCAGCCTAATGCTGCCGGCTTCATGTTTGTGGTTGAGGTGGCTTCAGCCACTCTTCTGGCAGGACCCAGCGTCAGATGGCCACGCCTTCAGGTTGAACAGAATTGATCACCTGAGACGCCGGGTTAGGTCTCTTAGCCAGAGCTCTGTAGGCAGCCAGTTCCTTTTCTTAGAGGCCAGCTGGTATGGAGACTGGTCTTGTAACCTCTTGCATTGCAACCTGCAAGGGCTGTCAGGCTGGTCAGTGACATCACCGCAGGGGACAGTGGAGGGTGGTTAGCAATGGCTGGGTGGCCAATTAGGGTACAGGATGTGTCCCCCCAAAGTGAGTTGGCAAGGGCTGCTTGTGGTGGGATGCATGTAAGTACTTCCCACCGCTGTGGTGCTAGGTCCAGGAGTGAGGGGAAGCCCTGATGTGTGGTATTTGCTGATATCTGTGATGTGAATGTCCCCACCAGGGCGCATTGCTGACTCCCAGCAGGACTGGGAGCTGAGTGGCACAGTAAGCGTTATATAAAATTGCCATCATGTAGGTACGACAGACCTACAGCACCTCAGGATCACAGATAATAATTAAATGCAGCAAAATAATTATGAAGAGATCGGTTTTAAATATTTATTATACTTATTCTTAATATAATTTGTTTCATTTTTAAGTTGATACTTCATTTTTAATAGTGACCGTGTTCAGTGAGCAGCTCAAAAATTCCTGAAAATTTGACACTGTTCACTCCCATGAGCTGATCAGAGCTGACTCCAGCATATCTCTGGGTCAGAACAATCTGGAAGGAAGTGCTTTGTCCTGTCAAGCAAGGTGCCAACACTGTGTCCGGTTGAGTGTAACTAGGGCCTGTGATGTTGTTCCCAAGTCTCCAGGTGGCCAGGGAAACTCATTCGGAGGAAAGAGGGTGCTGTCCTGAATGGCTTACTTAGCTTCAGGTCCTGGTGTCCCCAAGTGACAGTCACCTTCATTTGCAGGTAGTGGATGGTGCAACGCCGTGAGGTTTGCCCAGGGGTGGGCGGCCCTGAGAGCCACGGAGTGACGTTGTTAGGAGACAGTGAGATTACCAGCTGCCCTCCTGCCGTTCCCAGTACTAAGTGGGAAACCCAGGGATACGTTCACTGAGGACCCCACCAAGAAATTCGAGATAGTCTGGGTAACATTTTTCTTGGAGGGATTCATGGGTAAGGTAGGCAACGTGCAGAAATGAAGGAGAAATCAGTACAGCTCTGCAATGTGTCAAAGAAAAGAGAAGAAGTGAAGATATCCTTGAACTGGGTCTTCAGTGATGATGAGAGAAGACAGATCAGGGAAGGGGAGGAGAGGGATGGGTAAGTGGGGATTCCTGGCAGAGGAAGCAAGGTAGACCAAGGCAGGACTATGAGGGCGGAGAGAGGCTCACTGTTGTCCAGGTGTGTTCTTGCGTTCCTGGGTAGTCTGACTGTGTGTGCCCCCCAGAATTTGTATGTTGACATCCCCCAGAGCAACAGTATTAGGAGGTGGGCCCCCAGGAGGTGACAGGGTCAGGAAGGTAGAGACTGGTGCGTGGGGTCAGTGCCCTTGTTAAAGAGGCCCCACGAAGCTCCCCAGCCCAGAGGGCAAGTGGAGATCCCAGGAGAAGGGGACTTTCGGGGCCAGGTTGTCAAGGGCATTTCAATGCCACCCTAAGGAGTTTTGAGGGTTTTTTTCCTTTGGGCAATAGAAAGACCTTAAAATATGCAGGGCACTGAAAGAATCAGGTTCATGTATTTGAAAGAATTCGGAAAACACCCTTGGGCACCACTCCATTGCCTGGGGATTATGGATAAAATTCCCCAAATCAGCTCACAGGCTGCTGGGGACAGCTTGAGTCTTTCTCTTACCTCCCATTTCCACACTAAGGGCCTTCAGGGCGTGGCCCTAACTTGTTCTTAAAGGCAATGTTTGCTCACTGCCACAACCGTAGTCTTCATAGTTAAATTTATTCTACTCTTTTCCAAAAGGTGAATTAGGAAGGCAAGGCACCTTTAGTGAAGGGAATTAATCTTCCTCATTTAAGCAACTGTCCACTCCCCTTCCATTCTAAAGACAATTTGATGCCCATAAATGGCTATGAGCCCCAGATCTGTCATGGTTGCACCTTGAATTCAGCAGGTCCACCTTCTGCCTATAGTTCTAGAATTTTCTTTGTCCTCTTCCTTTTAAGAATCATATTTCTGTAAATCTGGATGGAGAATTTGGAAAAATACACATAGCCAAAGTCTCTTAGACCTTTTTAACAATAAGGAGCAATTACTTGAGAACATCTTAAAAGTAAAAAGAAGAAGACAGATACGTCAGTGAGTGCGCAGATATGAATGTGAAATACGAAAAGTATCTGTAGGCAGGAGCTTCTCAAGAGAGCTGCACTGCGTGTAAAATTAAACTGTCTGGCACAATTTTAAAGCTTCGGGTTATTAGCTTTGCAATTTGAAAAAAATATGTAAAGTTGAGTTATTAAGCTCTCTATCTAACCACTGCCGGGGTTAGTGGACAAAGCTTTTTAATGTCATGTACTCACAGAAGTGACTAAGATGAGCTTAGTTTACACTCCTTGACCCCGGCCTGGCCTTCTGACTTGGTGCATAAGTTGCAGGAGTTACCACATTTCCACAGGTGTCGGGTCGGGCAGAAATGAGGAGAATCAGCCAGCTACCGAACATCTTACTGGTCCTTTCCTCCTAGGGCCATGCGGACCAGAGAGAGACCTTAAATCTCACCAACTGATGTCCGTGGGCCCGATCTAGCTCATGAGATTGTTGCGTTCCCAGGCAGCATGTTTATAAAGTCCAGTTGGTTGGTGTTATTTAAAAATTCAAAGGACTGAACAACAGAAATCATATTACTGGCATTCTTTGACTAACTGCAAAAGCCTGGGCCTACATTCTTAAGACAGTTGGTAGGAACCAAGTCGCCACTGCCCTTTTTGCTGAGGCAGATGGTCTCCATTTTTCCACCGCTCCCTTGCAGGCTGCTTCAGGCAGTATTGACACCCACGTGGCTTTAATGGGCTGTCATATTTACAAGCTTGAATAACTGCTACCACCAGAACAGATAACAGCCAGAAGGAAGCAGGCCTGAGCATCAGGACAGAGCTGCGGATGGAACATGACTCTCCCTGGCTGCACGTTATCCTTTTAGTTACTGGATCATGGAAAGGTCTGAAGCGTCCCAGGGAAGGGACTGGGGTGGCTGTTTGGGGGTTGGAGCCCTCAGGGGCATGGGTAGAAAGTTGTTTACCACCTGGCATGGAAGTGTTTTCAGTATATTACAAACCTAAGTCACAGGTGGGGCTGTCCAGGAGGCTGATTTCGGGATGCAGGTGAGCTTACAGAATGTTTATGAAGGGCCCTCCTTAATCCATGGAAGGGAGAACAGAAGCCAGAGTCAGCCAAGAGGGGGTCCAGCTGCAAAACGGGCCTAGTGACAGCCTGAGCTGGGACCCCGTGAGGAGCTCTGGGGCTGGTATGGCCCTTCATGACAGTCCCCCAGGGGGCCCAGATGACCAGGCCATTCGTCCTAACAGGGGTCGTTCGCTGAATGTGGGAAAGGTCAGACCCTGGGCCATCCCTCAAAGGGGGCTGAGAACGGAAGGCTTGTTGGCCCAGAGCGCCTTCAGCTCTGGACCAACAAGTCCCTCCTGGAAGTGGATCTGGGCAGCACACCACAGCAACCACCATAACCAGCAGCTATATGACACGGGACATGAGCCTGTCCTGCGTGGGCCTGTCCCCAAGGCTGTGCCTGAATTATTTGCATCGGTCCAGAATCCAGCATGTTTGGGGCCTGAAGAGACCAGTGTGAGGCCCTGAGGCTCTCTGCCCCATTTACTGGCCTGCCATCCAGTCACTGCAGACACTGTTCCATCTTCACATAGTATGAGGCCATCATACTGTCCTCACTGTGTCCAGGAACCTGAATCGACTCTTGTTCTCTCTTACTGTGACCTCAGACCAGACCGTCTTTCTTTTGATGCCCTCCCTTTCTTCTCCCCCAAACCTATAACTCTGCTGTGTTCACCACACAGTGGATAGTCAGGCGTCTTCGACTGGTTTGCATAAGTGTGGGTATAACTCTCTGTATTTCCTTGTTATCTATCCGTGAGAACTGTTGTCCCAGGCATTTGAAAAATATCTCCCTTCACTGGAAAAAGAATAAAGGGTCCTTGACCCAGTAGTATATATTTTTTCTAAGTGTTTCTAAAGCAGTCATCTCAAATAAGAAATTATAGCCCCAAACACATCATAGTCTGTTATTTTCCCAAATCTCGTTGAAGCATTAATGCAAAATGGAATTCTCCTGCTATTCCCCGGTCCTCTCTTATCCTGACAGAATTAAGATGTCATTAATTTCTAAAAATCTACTCTGATTTTATTATAACTTTGTACTGTATTACAGATAGATCAAGTAATTGCCCTTAGATGTCAAATACTAAGGGAGCTGCTACTATTTTAGTTGTGTGGAGTTCCTATCTTTCCTATCTTTCATTCAGCTTTTAATTCATCTCATAAACATTTAGTGAAAACTCGTGTGTCAAGGGCTGTTTTTAACAGGATTTATAGCTCAGAAATCTTCTGTTTGGGGTTTGAAAGTTTGAGAACTATAAAAGGAAAGATGGAAAGTAATAAACAGTATAAAAATAGCCTGGCATTTATTAACTATTACCTGGTTTCTTCAACACTCCAACTAGGTGGTCCATGTGTTATCCTTACTATGAGGAACTTACAGTCTCATCAGGAGAAAGGACTGACGCCTATGAAACACAGTCAAAATAACAAGGCACCACAATCAGTTGCTAAATGGCGTGGTAGGGGGTGAATGATGGTGGAATTCAGCAAACTAAAAGGGAACAGGGTGGATAGGAGCTGGTCAGAGAGACTGCGGGGAAGAAGAATCTAGAGTATCACGGAAGGGTTGGGATTCAGAGAGACAAGAGTCACCACAATAGAGGCACAGAGCATGCGTGCAGGTGGGAATAGCAGAGGTTTGTTGTTGACAAGAACTGACTACTAATTTTCCCCTAAGAATTCCGAGTGTTGAAAACGTCAACACCTCAGCCTACTTTCGAGATTCTCTGGCAGAGAGAAAGAGGCAAATGTTTTTACTATTTTACAACTATGGTTATTTGACTGTCTCGGTTACATCTGGGGCTGATTCTGACTACCGACTGGTAACCCAGAAGAGTCCGTTGCGTTAGTTAGCAGATCAGAGTCAGAAGGTGGAAATCTCTGCATTGTTCGGTGTGTGGACACGAACAAACTGTTTACTCCCTGCGAGCCCTGCTTTTCTTATCCAGGAATGGAAGGAGAGCCTTCTCTATCTTACTGGGTTACTGTGGCTATGAGATTATATTGATAAATGTGAAGATTCTTTGTAAACGATTACGTGGTACAAATTTTTGTTAGTGTTTTCGTTATCCTCTCCACTAAACCATGGCTTTAACTCATGGATTTGGATTCTTTCCACTAAAAAGTTAAGTATATTCAGCAATGTTTTTTATATTATAAGTAGCAATCATCAGATGGCCATGAAATTTATTTAGTAAGGCTCAACTAGCATTTTTTAATTAAATAGCATAGAACAGAAGAGTAAGACCTAGATTGCACCCTTTAGTGTGGGAGATTGTGTTGTGCACAGAAATTGTTAAGTGTTAGTGACACACAGACACATAAGCGATCTGCATGTGGGTCGGATGTAAAATGGATCGGTTTCTGTCGGTCGTCATGAAAGAGGAGTGAAGGGCACGGCGTAGTGACACAGCACTGCAAGTACAAAGTGTTGGGTCCTCGTTTTCTGAACCGTCAAGTTAAACAAACCAAAAAGATACATTTAGAGATAAGCTGTGCTATGTAAAGAATGTAGATCATGAAGAAATGGGGCACGGTGCTACATATTCTGCATTTTTTCCTTATGTCTGTTGCTGTCACTCAAATTCTCTCTTCATTTCTCCTAACCAGTGTAGAAAGTAAAGTGTTTTTTCCACTAAAATCTCCATGGCCAGAACCTCGCCATACCCCACTTTGTCTGGCAGACTTTAAGTAGCTTATTTTGGAAAACTCTCAATCAGTTTTTTGTGGGATCAAAAAATAAAACGTGGCGTGAGTAGAAATCCGTTTTATCAGTGTAGGCCCAGAAAGGAAAGTAGCAACATATGGAAAGCGTTTAGCAGGAGAGCATGTAATGATGCCTCAGTTTACAAAGGGGTCCACAGGGCTAACGAAACCAACCAAGGATAGTGAAGGACCAGAGCTAGCAGTACCTGAGGGCCTTTACTGCCCCTTATGCCAGGAAGGGCAAGAGGCAGAAATAGCATTCCAGATCCCAGACGGGGTTCCAGATCCCAGGCGGGGTTCCAGATCCTAGTTAGGGTTCCAGATCTCGGTTGAAGTTCCAGATCTCAGTTGGGGCTCTAGATCCCAGGCACGACTCTGAGCAGTGGGAGAGAGGCCATGTGACCAGAGCCATCATGGTGCATCACAGCTTCTGCCAGAAACAGAGAGAGGCAGTGGAAGGGCCTTTAAATTATTTTTGGTGCAAGTAACCAAATACCCCATTCACAGCAACTGAAGCCATATGGCCATTTACTGCTCACTTAAATTTAGAAGTAAGTGGTCTCGGGCTCAGTGAAGCAGCTTAAAGATGTCATCAAGATCTCTGGCCTTTCCTGGAGTTCTGCTCCACCCCTAGTGTCAGCTTTTTGGCTTTGTGCTTGTCACTGCACGATGGCCAGATGGCAGCTAAAACTCCAGCCTTCACATACATATTCAAGGCATGAAGATAAAGAGGGAGCGGTGGCAGCAACCCTTCTCTTGCAGCTGTGCCTCTTGTTAAGGCCTCTAAAGGTTTTCCAGAAGTCCTCAGCCAACCTCCATTAGGTCTCTTTCATCAGCACTGTGTCACCTGCCACCTCCCGTTGCAAAGGATGTTGGAAGTGTGAGCCTCTCACAAAGGAGAATGGTTTTGAATGATTTCGACCGATCCTGATCACACCATGGGTGGAGCACTTGGGTTCCTGGCTGATGGGTGGCCGCCACCCAACGGTGTCCACCCATGGGAACTTCTCAGAAAAGCCTGAGGTGAAGAACAACATGTGCCATTGACTTCATAGACGCAGCAGGGTGTGATGACAGGTTCAGAGGAGGAAATAAATCAGTAAGGCAGGAGGAGGGCACAGAGTTGGCCAGGTTCATTTCCACTCCTCTGGGAACAGTTGTCTTTTGCTTTCTCGAGCTTAATCTTTTTCAGATACAACGCGAAATCTCACCCTGCTTTTGTAGAGTCCCAAACCATCCTTACACATCTGTCATTTGTTCCCTGTCATCTGGCACAGTGCTCAAGAAGGGAGAATAATGGCGCAGTGACTAAGAAAAACCTTGGAAGATGAACGGACTTAGTGGCTATCACTGAAGTGCAGAAATGGCTGCAAAGAGTAAATCAGGAGGCCTAAGAGGCCCTGGACAGCGAGGCTCCCAGGAAGCCCAGACGTGGCAGGAAGCAGAATTTTGGGTGTGTGAGAGGAGTTACTCTTCTTTTATTCATGTATCAGAAAAGGGAAAGGAAGTCTCTAAAGGAAGAAGATCAGACAGGAATCAAAGAGTATAGAGGAAAAAAGATGGTCCATTCAAGGGGAAAATGAAAGGTAACAAAGTTCTAGATGCTGAGACAGTGGTACTCTTCCAACTGCGTGGGTCCTCCTTGGCAAGCTCTCCATTGGCAGTGAGTTCAACCTGAGCCTGAGCCCCCCCCCAAGTCTGTGGCTCTTTATTTAAAAGCTTGCCAGCCTCCTGACTCAGCGGGTGCACTTCAATCTTAGCAGAAGAAACAAAGCTGAGGGCCCATGCGCTAAAGCTGTGGAGCCCTGGGGTCTCTCCGGCAGCTCACTCATGGCTGTCTGGTGGGAAGCACTGGTTTTTCTCAAGCTGCTGTGACCCTGCAAAATGCAGGGTCCGGCTGCCATGTCAGCCTGGGTGTTCAGAGACACAGACCTGCTAAGAGACTTACTGGGAGATTAGATGTTCAAGACCTTTATCAGAAGAGATGCTAGGGAGGGAAAAATGGGGAAGGAACAAGAGGAGACTGGGGGAGCTGTCAGATGACAATGCAGGTCTGACTTCAGTGAAGAAGAAACCAAAGGGAGGAAGGAAAAAAGGGGGGAGAGCAGGAACAGGTGGTTTTAATGTGCCCATACCAGGTGCGTTCAGACACAGCCTCACCTTACAAGTGGGTAAATTTCTGACTTAAGGCTAGCCCCACCAATGGAGATATAGAGTTTTAATATGTAATATATTTTTAAAATCATTTTCCTTATCTTTTCAGAAATAAAAATACAATAAGAAGGAACATGATGTATTTCTGATAGGCTGACATCTCAGAGCTTCATTTCAAAGTTTATTAGGAGGACTATTTTTATTTAATATGGACCTTTTCCCTCTGGACAAGGAATATTTTAATGATGTCATTTTCTTTTCCTAGCAGAAACTCCAATGATATAATATATAGGCAGATTTTTCACTAAGGCAAGAAGCGTACTTTTCACATTGTAGTACCTTGAAACTCCATTTTGGGAATGTTTCTCATCCTAAAGTCAATGTCATTACATCTAGTTTACTACCTCAAACGTTGCTCAGAGCAGAAAACTTGGAAAGATACACACCAGCCAGCCTCCATCCAGACCGAGAGGCCGTGCACATTCTTGTAAAAGAACAGAAATGATTGTGACTTACCCAGCCTCTGTACTGGCGTGTGTAACTAACTAGCTCCCAGACATGAGTGCTGAGGACATCATCCATTTGGGACCAGAAATAGAGACATTGGTGTCAATAGTTTATCTGCCAGAGAGACAGTAGGCTGACTGGAAATCATGCGATTCAGATATTAAAGTATTTAATTTCCAAAAAGAAAGGCTGGAACACATACCCACAGATTTAGCTTCCTGTAAGTCCCATTACAAGAACGCTTTGGAGCAAAGACGTCACCGATGGCCATCATTATGGCCTTTCCATAATGTTACAACTCACAGAAACTCAATGAAATGGGCATTTCACTTTGGGAACGTGAGCGTGTCACTGATTTGACCCAAAGTTACAGACATCGTATTTATTGCTCATAAATGTTCTGCCAGTAAGCCTGTTGGGAAAGCCATTTCCTTTTGTTGTAACATTATCAATGTTTATACACATGGAACGTTAGGATTGGAAAATGTACAACTGTGCTTTGATTTCTTTATGAGACACAGCCCCACAGACGAAGCTAAAACTCTTTTCTGGCATTTTGATCTTTAGAAAAAAATTTTTTTTAAAGTTCCTTGGCTAGAGGCCAAACATGTAGAGCATACGGATTTAACCGTAGTGCCGTGGCAGGTGGCGCTTCCGTCAGCAGTATTAACTGATGGGAATGAGGGTGGGAGACAGAGAGACCAGGCTGAGCATTGAATTTGCCCACTGCTGGATTCGGGCCTCTGGACCAGGACATCTCTGAGAGCGTATGATCATCGCTCAGATACTTTTCTGGTGTTAACTTACTTGGTGGTAGTGTTAGTGGTGTTTGTTTACTTCTTTAGATTTGTAATAGTATTATGAAACTCTGGGCTCTGCACCTTCCAGGGAGACCCCCATACGACTCCAGAGTCCCGAGCCTCACAAACATCACTGACTGTAAAGGCCCCCGGCCCGAAATTCTGTCACCCAGCACGTGAAGCAAGTGCCCCCCAGGATCTGTGCGAGACTGAGACCTAGACCTTCTACTGATCCAGCCTCACCTACTAGAAGTGCAGGGAATCATTTCCAAATTGCTCTTCCAACTGAGAAATTATTTCCTTTTCTAGTTATTTCAGATGGAGCTGTTTCAAAGTCAAAATCAGTGCAGGACATTATCTATGACCGTGATCCCTTGCATTTCTCTTCCACTAGCTCCCACCTCGCCATCCTCCAGGGTCCGCTTCAAGTCCCGCTTCATCCACAGAGGTTTCCCAGGCTGCTCCAGCTTTCAGCGACCAAACTGCTGACCTAGTTAGTGGAGCTCATCAGGCAGTGTGTTGGGGAGGCGGTCTAGTGATGCTTTGTTCGCCCTGACTCATCACTGAGGCGGTTTCTCTGGGTGTGGGTTCCTATCTGACTTCTCCAGTTAAGTTGTAATCTGCTTGAGTTTGGGGATTTACCTTGAACGTTTACTTCTCACAACCTTTGCCTCTCATATTGCTTAATCTCTGTTTGATAACTAATTAGACTCACAATTGCTACTTGATAAACATTTTACCAAGTATATCTTGGTGACACTCTGCACCAGGCATCAGTACGGAAAGCTATGTAATTTGTAAGCATCATTTCCAAAACAAGAAATATTACTTGTGAATTATTTCAGGTATTTGATTTTAACATCATCTCAAAGACATGAAATTGCCTTAAAAAACAGCTGCTTGAAATTGGGGGAAAAAAATGGACGTGAATGAACAAGAGAGTGAATGGTGTACCTAAATGCCATGGAAAGTGGAAAAGACTTTTTAAAGAGGTTAACCTAATCTGCTTTTCTTCTCTAATTAATCTTCACTGGAGGTAAGGGGTTGGAGAAGGACTGGATATTTGTAATGGACAAATATTCCACATTCTTGGCTTAGTAAAGTTAGGGACATTAGGAGACGGAGATATCTGGTTGGAAAATAAATTGGCATTGCCAAGTGGAAATGGCTCGGCCAAGTGCAAGTTTTACAGGCCAAATAGAGTTTCTGCAAGTCTAATGACTCTTGAAAACTACTTGCACCCCGGCTCAAAGGACGTTTTTCTGCATGTCTGTTGTAAGCAGTCAGTAAGCTGCGTTTGGGACCCGGACCAAATGCTGGCCTTTCATTTCTCGAATTATAGCTTCGTGGTCCCGGCTCAGACGTCCCTCCATACACAGTTTAGAAATTAGAGCGTGAACATAGGACGAGAGTGTAACCGTGCCTGGTTCACCCCAGAAAAAAATGTGAGCTTTCTTCCCATTGGACGAGTCTTGATTACCTCATCCCAGATGTGACACAGTTCTCATCTGAGCGTCGCAGAAGAGGAAGAAGCCCCTTTTGGAAGCTTAATTTTCATGACTCACTCAGAAGGTATTTTTCAGGGTCCGTAAGAAATGCAAGGATTATGCCTGGTGTTGGAGAAATTGAAAAGAAAAAAGGGAGGAAAAACCCTCTGGGCAAGTGTGCTTCTCAAACTGAACGGTGCGTGGGAATCACCTTCGGGAACTTGGTAGAGGCAGGTTCTTATTCTGAAGGCCTGGGTGGGGCCTGAGAGTCTGCATTTCTGAAGCCCACAGGTGATGCTGCTGCTGGCCGCAGACCACACTGCTTTGAGGAGCAAGCTCTACAGGACGCAGAGAGTGTGTCTTTGCCGGGAATATACATTACTGCTCTACTCTAGGCTGCAATTCTAAGGAGATCATGACGAAAAAAATGCTGTCTCTCAACACTTCTGAGTCATTTAGCGAGAATGGGAGGTGAACACCAGCCACTCAACATGTCCGGTGTGGCCGGAGCATTTATTGTTGCATTAATTTTTGTTCCAACCCCCATGCCCAAAGGCAGCCAAGTATTCTCATTCTCTTGGCTCCAGGGGATTTGCAGGTCCAGAACTGAACTTCTCTTCCTAAGGATGCTTGTTTACAAATACTGAGGAGGGAGGTGAGCATCTTTGGAGTTAAGGGAAGTCGGGACTTAAGGAGAAGAAACTGAAAGACAGTGGATATTGCTTTTCTGGGGGGAAGGCGGTATTTGTCTCAGTGTAAGATCTCCAAAGACCTCCTTCAACCCAGGGATGGGAAATAGAGCTATTTCCTACAGAAAGACCTGAAACTGAATATCCCACCAACTTGGTAAGAGTTGGGGAGGCTCAGCATCAGACTCCAATCAATTTTAGAGAAGAACAGCAATGTGGCATTCTCTGCACTAATGAATGACTTTGCAGAAAATTCATACCTGCCTCACGTGCAATCTACTCAGCAGAGTTTTACAAGAACATGCTCTTAAAGTTGGTGTTTTTTTTTAACTCCACAGCAAAACAAAAGAAATGCTAAAGGGAAAATAAGGGTATTTTTGTGCTCACACACACTGATGTGCAGCTGTTAACTGAGAAATGAGTGGAGGAGGCATAGATAAACTACCCTGTAAACCTGAGCCTTTAATTGTTAGCAATGTGCACTCAGTAAGTATACACTGCTGTCACTCCTGACATGTACTTAGGTTAATACACTGCATTTTCCCCCAGAAACTGTCACTGAGGTCTGTAGGTGGAGATTTAAGTGTCTGAGATCTTGGGTATTTTCCAAATTCATTTCATAGTTTTTTCATCATCATAATCTCATTTCTTTGCTCCCTGGAGATACTAGATTACTTTTCAAAAGCCACCAGACAGATATTATCTTGGGCACTTTTAACGAGATCAATACCATTGAGACAGCAGCCACAGAAGACTCGGCTGCGCGGCAGGGGCATCTGAGTGTTGTTTCCTTAGTGCTTTGAACACTGCCCGTCCGACGGCAGGTGCAGTCAGTTACCAGTTGCCCTTTACCAGTTTAATGAAAAGGTAGAAACAGTTCTTTATTCTGCTGTCGTAAGTGCCTTGTAAGCTGTCAGTGTTAGTAAAGATAGCCTGAAATATTATAATTTCAACCAAATATTGTATTTTCTTTTTAATTTCTAAACTTTTTGCCAGAGGCTTTTTGATCAGTGGTTTCTACAAAGAGAAAACACATAAATGCCACCGAGGGGCCAGACTCCCTCTCCCGTCAGAGTAGCCCTGCTTTAAAATGTACAGATTATTCTACTACGTGAGTGTCTGAAATCTCCTGGAGCCTTTCCACCATGGCGTTAAAGGAGCTCCAGCTGCAGAGGAAAGGAGACTCTGACATTGCCCCCTCCGCAGTTGAGATGGGGAACATTTAATAGAAATGTTTAATATTTTATTTTTATTTCTCACCGAGTTAAAAGTGTTCAAAGCAAATATTTTGTGTTCACTTTGGGACCCTTCTGGGTTTGCAGTTTTAGCTGATGTAAATTTATGATCACTTTTATGCTTTGTCACTTAATGGTCCTGAGGGTGAGGGTTCCACCCAAGGGAGGGAAGCAAGGGGCATGGTGCCGTGGAGAATTGGTGGGACACGTGGAAAAGGAAACTCACACAGAACTCAGGTCACGTGGAGAAAGCCTTATTCTTTCAAGATCTTCTGAACAAGCAGGAACAACAGAGAATTATGGATATGATCTCAGTGTTGTTAGAGGTCACTCCTGGACCACTGCAGAAGCCCCTTGGATGTGCCAGTCCCTCAGGCCACAACTGAGGAGTCCTGAGTCCTGAAACACGCTTTGGTCCTGCACGCTGTGTCTCAGGAGTCTCAGTACCTCCCACTGCCCAATGCTTCAAGTCTGTGCTCTGAGGCCGTCTGGCTCCACATTACATGTCCAACCTTTCTACCTTCTCCCCCCAGACACACCCCTGTCACAGCCAAGCCTGTCCCTGGCAATGCTCCTGTAAGCCAGTCTTGCCCTGCTGCCATTGCCCTGGGGCCGGTTATTTGCCTCCCATGCCCATTTATGCACACCCTCCATTCCACAAGCCTAAAAATCAGCTGTGGTCCCATCACGCCCATGAAAGTGATACTGACTGCACCCATTCCTGGCTGTCTGTGCATCCATGAGTTCTATGCATTCTAGCCCACAGGAGCCACTGGTGGTGTCCTTCAGTGACGTTCCCTCAGAGCCCAGAACCTGGCATAGTCAGCACTCGCTCTAACTGTGTTGCCTGAAGTGATCAGGTACAATTAGTTTCTCATCTCAGCATCTCTCACTCACAAGAAACGGTCTAGAGAAGACATTCGTAGGCCCTACAGACATATCAACCGCCCACCTTTATACATGCCACTGGTTATGAATAATAAATAGATTTTGTGGCTAAGCTCAAGAAACAGAGGAGATTACCTGCTAAAACTACACTCTATAAGTAGAAATTTTTTAAAATAAACATATACTTATTGGATTTTAATTAAAGAAAGTTATATGGCTGTAAATTTTAATATCTGAAATATCCCTATTTGTGCCCATCTACAGTAAGAAAGAATACAAGGATGGAGACCAATGTAAATTATTTCCGGGAAGCTATGGATAGACTCTAATTACTGGAAATAGGTGTTACCAATAGGCCACATTCAGTGTGACCTCAAGAAC